>WAAG01008365.1:0-11967 GCA_013390105.1 Tichodroma muraria | reverse complement strand
GTGATGATATGTGCAGTACATGGACCTGTGTAAAACAGTTTATCTTGAATCCTGGAAATAATTTATTGCATGCTGCTTTGAGTGAGTCATGTTGTATGTCCCTTTCTCAGAAAAGGAAATAAATAGCACAGGGGATTATGCAAGTTCTCTGTCTGGCCATGTATGCTGCTATCACTTTTTCCATTATCAGTCTTTCCTCTCACCTCTATAGCATTCCCTGTTAAGAAATATCTATGCTGTCCAGAATCAGATCAGAAATCCTTTGAGGACAAGACCATACTTCATCCTACATTCATCCAGAACCTG
The DNA here is from genome assembly GCA_013390105.1 of Tichodroma muraria. Taxonomy (NCBI): domain Eukaryota; kingdom Metazoa; phylum Chordata; class Aves; order Passeriformes; family Sittidae; genus Tichodroma; species Tichodroma muraria. The sequence goes on along the minus strand of WAAG01008365.1, from coordinate 11,661 downwards.
GCCCAGCAAAAATGCTTGGCCACAGCTATGGAAAATAGCCCTCCTATAAACACAAGAGTAAGACAGTCACAACCACACAGAGAAGCAACTCCTCCCTGACTTCCCAAGTAGCTCTTTCTTTCCCTTCCAAGTATTCAGCATTCATAACTTCAGAAAAACTTTCAGAAAATATTAACTTGCAGCTGAACACTACAATTTTTCACAATGTCTCAGGGACCAACACATGAAGGTCCTCTGAAAATCTGATTACTTTCTTCTATGTAAAAACAGTTCCCAAGTGTTTTGGAGCTTACAGTCAAAGCCAGGGATATTTCTTCCAAACAGCTTTACCAGGGCAGCTAACAGGAACTTGGAGTTTGAAACCTACCCCCAGTAGGTTTAAAGAGAAAAACAAAACAAACAAAAAAAACACCAAAATACCACCCCAAACCAACAAAACCAGAAAGACAAAGTAAATTCTGCAAGACACTTGAAAGCCTTTTCAGACTTTCCACTGACGTCACCACTGAGGTGAGACTCAGGTGAGCAGCAGCTCTATTGTGAAGAGAAACAGAGAGCATCAGCTGCAGTGAGAGCAGCTGAAAATGGCATTTCTGACATGCATTTTGTTTTGAAAATTTCTTCCTTGCTTGGTGAAGTGTGGTTTTTAGAAGCCATGGTTTGCAAGCAGTCCTTCCCTTGCCATTTAGGGCACCCTCCTGCAATGACAACACACTTGATGACATCCACATTGTAAATGGTTTTCTTTCCAGTATTAACACAAAAAGTTCAACCTGATATTGCACTAAACATGTGTCTATTTATTCAGGGCAGTGCAAAACTGCATCTTAGCAGGCCACTGAGCCCAGCATTAATCACAGGAGGAAGACAAATGCAGCTGTTGCTTTTTTATTAACTTTTGGAATAATTGATCCACATAACTTGATATTTTTCTCCTGAACTGTTCTATGATTTCTAATTAATTTAATGCAACCTGTGTTGATTCAAAAGGCATCTGTAGGTGAGTTCCATAGCTGTATGCCTCTATAACTTTATTATTTTATCACTTCAAAATCTTCACGGCCAAACCAACCAGTCTGTGGAAAAGTAAAAAATGCTAAATTTGGCAAGCCAAACAACACAGGATTTTATGAAAGTTTCATGTCTGAGTATTATAAAGTCTTGATCCATTACTGTCAAGGTTAAATAACTCTACAGATTTCACATTCATTTCCTTGAGCTGCCTCCTTTGTATTTAGCACTATTCTACTGTAAATCTTCTAAACTGTAGAGAGGAAGCTGACACTGGGTTAAGCTGTTATTATTCATACATTTTTTCTATGATCAAGAGCATTGGATGTCTCTCAGAAACATTTATTTTTAAGTCATTTCATTAGCAAAGACAGCAAAATCAGAAATGCTACTAATGCCTACTAACGCATGTTTCTTTCTGCTCTTTCACATCTTTCCCTCAAACCTCAACCACGTTTCTTACCTCAGATTAACACACCAGACTGCAGGTGTGTGGAGGATGTAGAAAGATCTTTCACTTCTGTTGAGGCAGCACAGTTGAGCACAGAAGCATTAATGAAGATGCAAACGAAGTCAAGCTTTTTACTGTACTTTTTAGGCAGTCTGAGGTATGCCAAATATTACCTTTCCACTCACACACATTGCACAGGCATGCACATTCCCAGACTGTATTTTGGGAGGAGGGATTTTGTGTAATGCATACGAGAGACCTAGGGCAATAATTTCTTACTGCCATCAGGGACCAAGTAAAAAAAAATTCCACAGAATTTAAAAAATATATGTTTCATCATTTAAAGTCTTCCAATAAAGTGTGATATGAATAAAGAAATCCTCCAGATACTCTATCAAAAACTCATTAAAACTGGAAGATTTCTCTAAGGTGTATACACACATGATTTTGCATACATTTTAGACATCAAAGGTCTACCTTAAGAGGTTAATCAAACTGCTGCAGTAGCAGCACTGGTCATCTTTCCTTTGATTATGCAAGAGTACAATTTTACATTATATGCTGACAAAGTCAGCTTGGACTGCACTTCTCTAGAACAGTTGTTTAGGTTTATAAGTGCTACCACTGAGACTCCTAAAACACCTAATTTACTAGACAGGCTTCCTATTGTATTTACCCTTAAGTGTGGAGGATTCTTTACAACATGAAACCTTTTGCAGCTGTGGTCTGTTTAGCACACCTCAGCTCATCCACAGACACAGGAAGTAAAAGGCTGGTCCTGTTCTGGTGTCTCAAGAACTCATTGATCAGCTTCAGATATCTCATCCATAGTTCACCCAATAATGGGTAGAATAGAGACTACAATTGATGTGATCATCTTTCACAGAATTTCAGATTTGCTGAGGTTAAGCACTGTATGGGTGGTTCTTAGCACAAAAGTATCAGCTCCCCATTGATAATACCTGTACTTTAGGACTGAGAAAAAGGTAGAAATTTATACACAAGTCATACTTTTGCTTTCTTTGCTCAGATATACTACCCAAAATACTCTAATGCACAGCCAGTTTCATCACATTACAGAGGTAGTTTACATGTTGCAAGACACAGGCATACCTGTAAATATTTAAGGAATAAGGACTCTACATTATTCCACAAGGTAAGTGTTACTATCTTCAGCTTGACAGATGATGAAACTGAGGTCTGGAGAAATGAAAGAAACACTTCACACCAGGAGTTTCTGAGACAGCCTAGACTGCAGCTGACTTCTGTGTCTTAGATCTTATTCTAGAAGCCTGACTCTGCCATTTATCTTACCCTCTTTTTCCCCTACATAAATCTTAACTTACAAGCCTCCAGAAACAGTTCAGGGCTTAATACTACCTTCAATATTCAATTCACAGTTTTGCAGTGTATATGATTACCTGGAAAGGCAACACTAGCCCTATATTTTTGTAACATCTCAGCTGAGGTTCTGTATTATATATTTCTCTGAGTGTAAAAATCTTTCAACTCATATAGGACATATGCTTCAGTTAACGAACTACTATTTCCTTATATATTTTACAAAGAACTTCATTGTATGGCTTCATTTTTCTATTAGACAGCTATTTTGATTATTTCTCTTACAGCCAGGAAAAGAATCTATTTCAAAAGGCAATTAAAAATATTCCTCCATGGAGTCCACATTTTTGAAACAACAAAAAGTCATTCATGCCCTACAAAAGGTACCTCTAGAGCTCTTTGCAAGGCGGTGGGATTATGAATGAAGAACAGACAGATTGTAAAAGAAGTCTTTGAAACTAAAGAATAGAAACCTAAGCAAGCAGGCCAGCCGAGAAGGCACTGACACAGAGGGAATAACTGCAAGAACAGTACTGCAAAGTAGTGGTATAAAAGAAAAGAAGTGGATCCTGTTAGCTATACAACACTATGGATAATATAAGCTAGCACTGAAGTGCTCACAGCTAGTTTCTAAAATCCTGGCACTGAAGGCCCCAAACTGCTTTACTTGAAAGGGAAAAAAGCCTGGAAATAGATAAAATGCTGTAACAGTTACTGAAACACCGCTGAAAAAGACCTGTTTGCAAGTGCATAGATAGCCTGGAAATACATCAGGACATGCAGGATAAAAGAACAGTCAAGTTGCAGGGAAATAAACAACTTTCCTAACTGTATCTGTTATTTTAATCTTGATATTTACAGGAGGAAGTCGGAGTTTTGCCANTTTTTTTTTTTTTTGCACAGAAGTGCTTCAGGGCCTAAACTGAGCTTTGAAGAGAGTCAACTACTTCCTCCAAAATATACTGGATGCACTTCATAAGTTTTTCTGAAAGAAAAAAGTGCTTGATTTCCGGTTATATACGATTTAAGATAAATCAGCGTGAACGATGTGTTTGTCAGGATGATGCAGAAAGCAGCAGAGCTCGGGGACAATCGCTGCCTCGCAGGCAGAGCTGGCAGTCGCGGTGGCAGCTCGGTGAGCCCGCCTGCTCTGAGCAGGCACCACCACCCGGGCCCGCCCCGCCTAAGCCGCTGCGCTCCGGCAGCACACACGCTCTGCTGGGGCTCAGAGGAACTCAGCCACAGGGCTGAACCCCTGCTAGCAAGCCTTGCGCACCACTTCACACCTTCCTGCAGCTCTTCTCATTCCTCTGCCGCCTCGGGTTCCCTCTCTGCACTCACCCCCGTGCTGTGCTCTCCCCCCTTTAGTTCTCCCGCCGGGACTGGCAGCAGAGGAGGAACAGCCTCCCAAAGAAGGGGGACTGACTCAGGGTAAGTCTGCCCTGCACAGGGGGATGCAGAGACACTTCAGAGACACTTGACCTAACGACACCAGGTAGTTGACTGAGTACAAAAAGTCAAGCCATGACAGCAGACTTCAGTGTAGGTGAATTTCTTCTGCTTTCCCAGTGGACCAGATTTATGCTTATGAATATTAACTCTTAAAGTGGATTGAGAATGTAAACAGAGAAGGAACATTTCCATGGCTTGCTGTTCTTTCCTAGCAGGATACAGTAAATACCACAATGCAGCTGTACAGCAAAAGAAAACAGAATATGTACAATGTATTCCCATCTTCAGCTGGAGACTGCTGCTTGTTTAATACATACACATGCTAGCAGACCAGCAGGCAGTTCTGAAGATAGGTCATGGGAGTCAGAAAAAGAGAGCTTAATTCCTGACACTCAGCACATTTTGAAAAGTCACTTCATCCTGTTTCCTCCCCCCATTTCTTCTGCCTTATTCCATTATATATGCAGTATTTCTAACATGTTTGCTGTTGATTTGTTCTTCAGAACCTTAACATATATATATATACATATATATAAGTCCACCAAATTGAAACTAAAGGAAGTGGTTCCAGATACCAAGCCACCAAGAGCTGGACCTTCTTTAGAGCTGGTGTCTGCATGGCAGATTTTTTGGCTTTAGGTCTACATTGGTAAAATATTCTTCATATATCAATATACTGATGTGAGTGAATAAAAATGACTAGAACATGTCTTTTCCCTACTATGTAAGAAAGACTCATTAGTCCAGAACCAATGTCTCTTGTGCTGTCTGCATCAACAGATGTATCTATAGTATATCAACAACCCAGCCATCTGATTGTTATGTTTGAACAGGTCTAGGTGAATGGGGAAAAAAAATTACACATCCCAATCCGTATCTAATTTCAATCCAGAATCCAAACTGTTCAACCAGAGTTCTGCTGAGCTCCAACCAACTTGTGTCCTGCTTGTAGCTTAGGTATGACACCATAACGAAACCAAACTGCTTCCAGTTTAGCAGTTGCTGGTGTCTGGCCAGCCCGGGGAGAGAGCAGAGCTGCCAGCCACCTGTGTGCACAGCAACTCCCTGCCTCAGCTCACTGGGAATAAAGTACTGGTGCTGCATAACGTGTAAAGCAGGCAATTTGTTGTAAAAGATTAAGAGGTCCCCGAGTGCAGGACTCTGGGGTATGCATTTCAGAAATGCATTTCTTGAGTGCACCACTACAACAGAAAAGAACAGTCCTAAACAGAACCTGCAGTGGGGCATCTGTAAGAGAACATCAGTGGTGATGCTCTTCACTTTCTTCTACCTTAATATATGTTCTCCTGCTAGAGCAATTCCCGTTATACTTTATCCTACTTATAAAATGAACCAATATTACTGTTCCAATGCTTAAAATTTAGGTTGGCCAGACTCTTTCCAAGGGTATAGACTGACTTGTGAAAAAGATTTTCATGGAAAATCAGAGCCATAGGATAAGCTATCTGAAAAGAAAATGTAACAGTTCCAGCAGGAAACTTGCACAGCTCTTGGGCATGAAGACTACATGACCAGAATTTCATGTGTGTGCCTGGTTTGGTCTGGGGTAGAGTTAATTTTCTTCACATTATCTATCATGGGGCAATGTTTGGATTTGTGATGAAAAACGGGGTTAATAATCCAGAGATGTTTTCACAACTGCTGAGCAGTGCAGTCAAGGGTTTTCCTGCTTCTCATATCACCCCACTAAGGGAGGAGATTGCAGGTTCACAACAAGCTGGGAGAGGACATGGGACAGGTGACCCAATTGCCCAAAGAGATATTCCATATTCCATATGGCATCATGCTCAGTATAGGGAGCTGAAGGAAGGAGGAAGTGGGGACATTCAGAGTGATGGCATTTTTGTTCCTGAGTAACCATTACACGCGATGGAGCCCTGCTTCCCTGAGGGTGGCTGAACACCTGCCTGCCCAGGGGAAGCAGTGAATTCCTTGTTTTTCTTTACCTATTAAACTGTCTTTACCTCAACCCATGATTTTTCTCACTTTTACCCTTCCAATGCTCTCCCCAGTCCCACTGGGAGGCAGTGAGCATGCAGCTGTGGGAGTTACCAGCTGGGGTTAAACCACAGCAGCCCTCTTTGGCACCCAATGCAGGGCTCAGAGGGGTTGAGATAACAGCAGCTTTGATTGGAATGTGTTAGATGGAATTTATAGCCTTTATTGCTCTTTGGCTGCTTTGGGCAGACTCCTGCGCTTGCCCTGGGCCTGATGCCTCACAGNGTGGCCGTGGCTGTCAGCGGCACAGCAGGGGCGCCCCTGAAGGCGTCGGGGCCCAAGGCTGGGTCCGTGCTGCAGCAGGCACAGCTTGAAGCACCAGTGGCTGTTCATGAGGCCGTGCTGGAGCACCTCGAAGCGTGGCCATGGGAAAACGCACAGCAGGGCAGGAGCACCCGCAGGGACGGCAGCCAGGGGCAAGGCCCTTGGGGGCAGGTCTGCTTTCTGAGGGGACAGTGGCTGAGGGTGAGGCCGCGCTGGGGCAGATCTGTTTGTGAGGGCTCTGAGCCCCATGGGCAGGGCCGAGCGGGAGCAGCTGCCCCTCAGAGCCACCGTGGCTGTGGATAAATCCGTGCAGCAGCAGGCGTGGCCCTGAAGAGACTGGCTCATAGACAAGGCTCCACTTGGAGCAGGTACAACCCTAAAGGACTGCAGTCTATAGGTAAATCAAAGCTGGAATAAAGGCAAGGGAAGCAGTTCGTTGCAATGTAGAATAGTGATAGGAAGTGAGTAAGAGACTGTAATAGAAATACATTTAAATTGTTGTAACCCATCATTTGAGTTGCATATTATGGGAATTATAACAAGAACGACCCAAATCTATGGAGGAAAAGCCTTACAAGAAACGGACCGAGTGCAGGAACTCTAACTGAGCTGGCTTTGGTGCCCAATAACCACGAAACAAACCACCTCTCCTGTCCTGAGTATCACCACAACATGGAGCCCAAAGTCATGGACTAAATGGACTCAATGGACAAGTGGTGAACATCTTATGAACATTTTGCAGTGGTTGATAGACTAAGGGAATAATAACTGTATACTATACCAAAGGATGGGAATTCAGGTGGTGCTTAATGTTGTATTGTTTAGTGTGGAACATAAATGGTATGTGATTAAGAAGAAATCCCTCTATATCAACACGGCTTTCAGCACAAACCCAAAACATAGTCCCATACTAGCTACTATGTCCAAAATTAACACTATCCCAGACAAAACCAGCACAGTGTGCCTGCTGAAGCTTGATACTTTTAACTTGGGAAAAAGTCACACCCAAAACTATCAAGCAATTATTTAGTTTCCTGAAATAAAGGAAGTGGCTCAGAAGTGGGTGAAAGCTTTTGAAAGCTGTCAAATTGCTAATACTTTTGTGGAGGAGGGGGGGAATTTTAAATAATGATCTAATGGAAACAGTGCTTCTTCTGCAAGCATTTCTTTTTTCTAAAGGGAAGCAAAGGTGTTTTTCTGACTTTTTTGGCTTGGGTTAGGGGTTTTTGGAGGAGGGCTTTGGGGCATTGGTCAGTTTTTTGGAGTGTTTGATTACCATTACACATCTCTTTCTTATCAGTAAAATTAGTTGGATACATGCTTTTTATTTGAAGGATTTACACAGTGAAAAGGCCTTTGTGCAGACTCTAACTTCTATTTTGTTTGGTTTAATATAGTTTGATGCTCTCAAAGTGGCTTGCTGATTACAGGAAATAAGTGATGTTCTGTAGGATGTCTGAGTTTGTGGAAGAAGTAAGACAACCTTAAAATTTCTCCTGCTAAGTTTTCTAAATCGCTAGGTACAACAGGCTGTTGGAAAACAATTTTAGTAATAACAAAAGAAGTCCCAAAGCCCACCCAACACTTACAATCAAGTGCCTGAAAAGTGATTGCCATAAAACCAAAGCCTACAGCTCCCTTTCAAAATGCTGCTCCTCCATTAACAACCCCCTCCCTAGGAGACTGTCCAGTGTCCCTTGGCCACAAGGCAGAGCAATCTGCACAGCAAATATGAAGTATAATGGTTCTGTCATCCTCAGAGGAGAAGCAATCTCTGTGCCAAACTACATCATAAAAACGACGTTTATGATGTTGTGTACTTGATACTACAGCATGAGATTTAATTGATTTAAATGTAGTAGAGAGGAGTTTAAATATTTCTTTGAGGCTCTTCAGTTTAGTAAATGTAGAGAGGAACTGGCTCAAATCAGACTACTGTGTGTGAGCAGAGAAAAATAACTATTACTTGAAATAAAATGCTACTACCCATTTATGTGTCTTCCAGCCCTCTCTGTCAGCTAACATGTTGACTGACTGTGGAGGTGGCTGAGAGAGCAGACAGCAGTAACCTGCCTTTTCCGGAGAAAAGGTAGCAGTGGGAAGTCTCAGAAGGACTTATAAAATGGAAAGTAGGACAGCAGATAAAAAAAAGGACAGGAAAAGCAAGAGATTTTGTTCTTTTCCTCTGCAGTGCAGCATTCACTTGTTTTCTTATAATCTCCAGCTTCTATTCACCAGATTTATGCAGTTCTGTCTCTGTTCAGAGACTTTGAGGGACAAGAGAGCTAATGCCCAGGCTTCAAATGCTCTTCTTAGCTGGTTATCAACTAAAGGCAGATCATCTTGTTGCTTACATCAGTATAAACCTGGAGTTACTATAGTGACATGAGGGTAGAAGCATGAATAAATTCAATGCAAATGAAAAGAGATTTCAGCCCTGCATATAACTTGCTGCCATTTCAGAAAAAGTATTTCAAGCCACTTTGTGTCTGCCATCAGCTATCCCAAATTACATTACTAGCTAAACTGATGGAAGATACATATACATAAAATGTTACATTTTCTTCTGAAGAAAATATTTTCTTGAACATGGATACTTTTTTGACTTTATATTAAGCATTAACTCAAGACTAATTGCTTTTCTTGCTATTCGAGTACATCATGTTTTGCAAGATTGTCCTCTTGGGCTCTATCTTTCAAAAGGTCAAGCAACAAATTCACCTGCAGTGGGGTAATTAAATATTCCAAAGACTATTTAAGGAGCAGTTTTTACAAAATAAATAAATAATGTCTATTTTACAAAATAAGTTATTTACCAATAGTAGAGATTAATTTACAATTTTTATCATTTGTTACTAACCCCCCTGCAGTAAAGAAATCAAAACTTGAGGAACTGTAAGCAGATTCTGTGATCAGGGAGTGGCTAACATTGATGGGAAGATTTTTTTCTTGAAGGATTTAAACACACAAAACCAATACTACATCACAAGATGAAGCTAAACATAAAAGCTACATGGAACAGGTTCACATACGAGACCTAAATGTGTTCTTTTTCAAATTCAGCTACAAATGTGGTTTTTTTTTTTAAATGGTTCATATGACTCTCACATGGGACCACGCGGAAGACATTTTAGCCTAGTACATGATATATCAATCTTCCTGACCTAAGTTCTTACACCATTGCATACAATTATCTTCTAACTTCTGAACCAAGATGGTATTACTCCACTTTGCAAAGCTTTTCATTGGTTTTACATCTACAGAGGATATTGAGGGATCAGAATGAAAGAAAGAAGTATCAGTTGCGACCTACCTTTGAGAAAAGCATCCTGTCCCAGAAACGCAACACCAAATGCTAAGAGTTTAAGCCACAAAAACATGGTTATTTCTGGAAATCGGGTGTATCCTTATGAAGCAGCATGTGTCTCTCTCTGGAAAGCAAAATAAATGTTATCTGTCTGCAAAAGAATTTCTTCACAAAATTTGAACCCAGAAGGAGACTAACTAGGCACTTACATTGCACTGCCTGCTTATCTGTGAAGAGTTGCTTCCTCTGTTACCCTAACTAACCACTCACAAACTCGCAATGCACTGTAGTGATGTAAGAGACAATTACTTCTTAAAAAAACTTCTTTCAGTTTCCAGGAAGTCAAAGGGGTTTTTCTTAGGTTCCTGCAGTAATACTTAGCTTCCTTGATTCAACTAAAGTAGATTATTTTCAGCTATTTCTTCCTTTGTACTTAAGAGCTATACAAGATTCACTTTTCATAGGACTGGATTTAGCAAAGTAAATTTTTTTCCTCTCCATGTGCAATTTTCTGCACACATTCACTGATTCTCATATATGTTATGTATGTTTCTTGAGATTTCTGTTGAGAGAAAGAGAAGCCCTAACCACAAGTCACCAAAACACTTGTTCTGACAACAAAGCCTTCATAAAAATGCATCCTCAGGTGAAGTAACTGATGATTAAATGAAAACCCTTTAAACATGGGATTGAACTAGATGATCTCCAGAGGTCCCTTCTAACCCTAACTATTTTGTGATTATGTGGGATACATTTCTGAATCTTTCTATAAGAATGTCTTTCTGGGTATGACAGTAATACACAACAAATGGATAGAGGCAGTCTAATTCTGTTTTCTGTAATGTTTAGAATTGGAGAATCAAATACAATTCTTTACCATGACAGTGCAGGAGGATTGTTGTTGCTTTCATGGACTTGATACAAGGTACAGCAAAGACATTCTCCCTCACTGCATGCACTGAGGCAATTCTCAACAACTTGGTAACAAATGTCCCTTCTACAGTAGACTACAAGGGGAAGAAACGTTCTATTGCTTCTCTTATTGAAGATCTCCAAAGTTCTAAAAGAACCAGCAGAACCCTGTGATAAAACAGATAGAGAAGGGAAGAGAACACTTTTGTGCTGCCCATTCATAAGTCCTTCAGAAACTTCCTAAGCATCACACAGGGAAAAGTTGCACAAATTCACATAATAATGCAGAAATTACATGACTGAATCAAACTCCTCTTAAGATTGAACATATATTCAACTTTAGAGTCAAGTCTTACAACACAGGCCAGAATCTTAGCTTTCATTAAGCAGTATGTCTCCATACAAAGCGGCTGTAATAATAATTATATTGTAAATGTGTTCAGAACAAAACTGATCCAATGATACTACTCTGACACTCCAGAGACTCCAATTTTGATATAAAATAACTTCATCATCCTGGAGTTACCACAAATTAAATTTGGACTATAGCCATACATTGCCAGCAGCATCAACATCTTAGTCCCTTTAATCCTAGACAAAAGCAGGATACCAGCATGGCTGACATGTGCCATCTGATGAGTAGAGTGCATGACATCCTGTGAAGAATCTCTCGTGAAGGTTCTCAAAAGGAAGCAAGTAACATTCCCACCTACCTTCCCCAGTAGTTTTATATAAGCTCCACTCAACTCCTCAAGCTGTGAACCCAAGACAAATCCCTGCAGAGTGGATCCTTTTTGGCTGTGTGATATTTACAGAGCTTCCACAGCACTGAAATATTGCACCATACCCTATATTATTTAGTGAGAACATCACACACTCCAGTGATTCCACTGTTCTAGGTATA
>WAAG01008361.1:49259-70639 GCA_013390105.1 Tichodroma muraria | reverse complement strand
TATTTTATTCCTTGTGAAGAAATTACACCAAATGTCAGCGCTGCTCTCCTGTTCAAGTTTTAGTTTGGGCTGTTTGCAAAGAGTCAAGGGTGAACCTTCCTATAAATAGCATTGAAAGTTTTTGTTAAGCTCTCCAGATCAAAACTGTATATGGACCACCACTTGTTCATGGATGAGGATGAGGGTGGATAAGGGGCTTAGGAGGCAAAAGTGCTCTGGTTGTCCAGGAAGCACATGGTGGATGCAGTCTAAGTTCTTGGTGGTCCATATACGATTTTGATCTGGAGAGCTTAACAAAATTGAGAGTTTATTTGGGTCACCTTTGCACTCTGCAGCTTTGAAAGGAAATTGTTGATGTTCCACATTTAATTGAGGACAGAAATCTGCAATCTGAGAGCTGAACTGAAGTCAACTGAGTGCTGCTCAGGTAGCCAGCCAGAATGCTCTTGGATAGCTGTTTCCAGGAAATACCTGGAATTAATAATGAAGGCTGCATTTCAATTGCTGGCTGAGTGGTAAAACATGTGATGTTCCCTAAGCCTTCATCTGGTGATGAAAGTTTTTAGGGCCAGGAAGTTTAAAAACACAATTTATTTCTTCACAGGTAGAATTTATAACTGAAAACTAAACTCATGTTTTAGTTCTTGGAGAGCAAGTTCATTCTGCAGGCTTCCCTGCCATCAGTGGGGACTGCAAAGGCCTCTCTCCCTGAGCGTGTTATGGAGTTTATAAACACTTCCAATACTTGGAGATTTTTACATCTCCATTGCATTTAAGAAAAAATTGCAGATGGACTTATAAGTCACTCAGTTTCAATGCATAAATCCCATTTCCTTAAAAGATCTGGCTAAGAAATGACTGTGCCTTAAGAGCAAAAAGTTAAATGTGAAAAAGATTTTCTTTTTGTAACAGTTTAATAGAAAGCATCAGCTGAGCCTTATTCACTTAAATGGCAGTAGCAATTATTGTCACTACAACAAATCCTGTTGCTGAGGTAGAGCCTCATTTGTTTAAAACTGTCCAAAGGTTTTTGTTTTAATCTGAAATCTAAAAGTAGCCACTATGTTAATCAATGTTTTGTGAAGGCAGAAGCAGGGGAATGTGCCAAACAACATTTGGGAAGAAGAACTGTGCTGGTCTGTATTGAGGTTTTGGGTTTTAATTCAAGTAATATCACCTTACTTACTGCTCTTTATATATATGGTGATAGTGGTTATTGGGGGATTTTTTTTTATTTATTTTTTTTTTGACAGTGTAGGAATTCTTTTAGGAATATCAACAAAGCTTATTTGGTGAACTTTTATTTTAAATTCATCTAAGAATTTTTCCTAAGACAATTTTCCCTTTGAGAATGGCATCCAAAAGGGAACACTAAAGTAAAATACAGTTGTTCCAATTCCTGTACCCATAGGCTATAACTAAATTAGCTAAATTATCTCTTTTCTATAAAGAATTTCTGGAAGTGCTGTAGGTTTTGTGATCCATAACAAGCTGGATTTATAGAAGACTGTTGTGATTCTCCATATGACTTCTTTTTTTCTATAATGTTAACAGGCAGCATAATTCTGCTGCTGAAAGGCCATTAGTACAAAAGAAATCTGTCTCTTGACAAGTTCCCAGCATGTGACATGAGAGCCGAAAATAGTCTGAGGACAACATTTTTCTGTTGAGACACGTGTAGAAGTTAAGTTAGGTTTGACAACTGGGGACAGGGACCCAGAGCTTTTGGGAAAATTAGTTCAGCACCACTGACAGCGCTGCTCTTAACTCCACCCTGGAGCTGTGGGAGCGGAGCAGACCGGTGCCAGGGGGAAAGCGCCTGTTTTTTCTAGAAGACAAGAATGCCCTGTTATTACATTGCTGAATCTTTGGCAGTTTGCATTGATTTTTCAAAGCAAAGGCCACTCTAAATGTAGAATATTTGAATGGTCTCTGAGTATGAGAACTGCTGGTTGCTTCTCTCTCATAAACAACACGTTTTTAATTTGGGCTCTTTAAAAATTCCCCCGGTTTTGCCCATATGCTCTCAGATTCTCCCTAAAATGTTAAGAGCTTTGTATGATTGTCTCTTTTTCTTCTGTGGTGACATTTTTGGCCTGAGACTGAGCTTTTAAAGAATACTCTTTTGAAGGACTAAGCCTTGGTGTCTTGCCAAGATTTTTTAATTAAAACTCTCTTCATCAGATATCTGTATTTTCTTTGAAAAAATAATGATATGACAGAATGATGATTTCAAAACTATATCGGTGGAGTATGCTTTAAATGTATGATTAGTTTGTAGGCACTTGAAATTTAATTTTACAGTTTTCTCCTACCCCACGAGTTCCCTGCTGTGGCTTAATTGTTACTGGCAGTGAAAATCTGCAATAATCTCAAAGACATCTGGTTCCCTCAGTTTTATTAACTTGAAGCAGACAGGAGCAGATATATTGCACTATACCTACGCCTCAAATACTTGCAATCTTCAAGAATATTAGTGATGTCTCATAAAAATGGTTCAAACTTTTGTTCACAAACTGGTTTTGCTTTCTTAATGTTTTGGAAAAAAACGTTTAAACCTTGTTTCTGGTATGAGCTGTGAAAATAGCCTGATATTTAAATCTCATGGAGTTGGAGAGCTAAAGAGGGAGAAGGTAAAGGTCCAGAAGGAATCCTTATTTTTGATCTTTCTGTAAGATAGAAAGAAAAGAGGACCCTATTTGGTGCATTCTGGCAGAAGCAGCTGGACTCCAGCAGAGCCACTTTGAATGTGGGGAAAAAAAAAAATACTGCAAGAATATTTACTTGTAGAATGCAACATGAGTAGGCTTTTCTATTAGAATTGGGTATTCTATCAGGATTTTAAAGTTTTCTAAAGGATTGGTGCATTCATAAGTGTTTCAGACCGGGGATGTTTAAATCCTGTGATTGCTTATCACCTCCTGGAATGAGGCACCACCTCACAAGACAGTCTCAAGCTTGGGGAGAGGTCAGGTGGCCAAAACCTTGGCCTGTGTGTGAGGATGAACTGCCAAAACTAAGAAAGAATGTGGCAGCTACTTTGTTTGCCAATCCTTGCTAACTTGAGTTTAGACCTCACAAATGTTTTTTAGAAATTCTTCCCTGCAGACCCTCAATAAATGAAAAACAGACTGTCAAGAAGGCCTGCACTGAACCAGTTGAATTCTCTTAAACTGGCATAAGTAGAACGCTTCTCTTGTTCATTCTTAGGACTATTTTGGAAAACCCATCTAATCTCACCCTCTAGTACCTGCATTTTGTCTGCAATGCTGATATTTTTTTATAAATAAATAAAATACTTGCACATGTGACTGAATATCCAATGAAAACCATCATGATGAGCAAGAAACATCATTTCTTGACTGTCTTTTCAGCACAGCATAGGCACACATCATCATATAATAATGCTTTGGCTTTCTGAGTTATTCTTAATTAAATTATCGTTGGCTTCTGTTGTTAGAATTATTGGAATTGTTAAATAGAAATATATACTCAAAGGAGCATCACATTTATATATATATGTTTTTAAACACTGATTTTTTTTTTCCTAAGTGCATCACAAAGCTCTTTAGAGTAATAAAGCATTTTAAAGTTGTTCAACATTAGGTAAGCTATATTCATTATTTAAAATTAACAAATAATGAATGGCAGCAGAGTTGTATTTAGTCTATAAAAGGCTGTGCTAATGGGGGCTGACGTTAGCACTCATGATGAAAACAAGCCAGTTTACTTGAGGTGTGAATCAAAAAAAATAGGCAAAAAATGTTCTGAATTAAAACAGACTCAAAAGTATTTGATTTATTGGGGGGAGAGGACTTTTGTTTAGCAAAAAATTCAAAACAAGAGAGTAGACCCGTCATCAAGGCAAGTGGGTTAATAGATGAAAGATTACTCTTCCGTTCTCATTTAGGGTGCGATACCAGAGTCCTTATTTCTGTAGTGCATTTTGCTGTACGTGATCTAAAATCTTCGCTTTTTTGGTATTTTAACTTGTATTTATTGCAGAATCCTAGAAAACCATAGAGCACAAGCTCTGCGGGAGCCGTTTGGCCCCAGTGTCGCGGCGGCCGTGGGAGGCAGAGTGCCGTGACCTTCCTGGGGAAGAGTTTTTAAAAGACACTCCCAGGCGCCCTCGCCGCAGCCATTTCAGCCCTCCTGTGAATCCAGCTTCGGGCCACGCTGGAGAAGGGACGGGCGTCCCTATGGGGTTCCTCAAAGGGAATCTCTATTCTTCCATCCGCTCGTCTTCCGCCGTCTCAACACGGAGAACGCCAGGGAAGGGCTGAGGGAGCAGGGATTATATGGGGAAAGCAGGGGGCGGGGCAGAGCACCAGGGTGAATAGGCTGAGGGTGCAGGGGAGGAGCAAGGGGGAAGCACCAATGGGGTACGGTGGATTTACATATGGCTGAAAAGCATCATGGGAGGTATCCAAACTGTCACCATAACAACAAAGGATGCCGCCTAAGGGCTCTCCCTCCAGGGACAGGTTGTGTGCTCTTCCTCGATTGGCCAATTGGCTTCCACACCCTGGCATCTACTTGTGCCTCCTTTATATTCTTTTAACGTTTTTTGAGAACTGCCTGAGAAAATTTTAGGAAGTGGAATTTCTTTGAGCGCTGTAGAAGTCCTCTTGAGTTTAGAATATTTTCAATTCTTCCTGTAGTATTGGCATTATTCCAGACAGCACCCCTGAAACAAAGTCAGAAATGGGAGAAATGAATCTGACTGCAAGTAGGGAGGTTTTGATGACTACCTAGGTGTGCAGCTCCCAGCTTTGTCCTGAGTGGACCTCACAGATTCCCAGTCGTGTCTGCCAGGACACTGAAGAATCTGTAGTGGGAGAAAGGGTGCTTGGTAGCATTTGTGCTTGAAAAAATAAGGTAAATCTCTTGATAGTGAGAAAAATGCAGTGGTGTTGTGAAGCTCATGAGAGGATGGAGGGAAAGGCCCTGTTCTGCACAGATTCAGCATGATTTAATGTTTTGTAAATCTGGAGCACCCACTATAATGTTTTGCTCAAGTTTAACAGGAATAAAACTTAGGCAGGAAATGTTATTGGCATTGCTGCTACTTGTGTCCACTAACTCAGACCTTTAAATCGCAGCAAAGTAAATAAAATAGAAAAACAAAAGGATAAAAGTAGCAGAGCACAGTTCTGCCTACTCAGCTACTTGTTGCTGTAGTAAAGCAGATGGAGAGGAAAATATATTGAATTACTTTGTGTGCAGAGACCCTGATGTATTTTCCCCCATTTTTTCCTTTGTGTGTGTTTTGTTCTGATAGTGATACCTCACAAATGCCATTTCAGTATCCACCAAATGTTGCATTTGGCTGGGAGAATTTACTCCAATACTAATCCAATCACTGCTCATGCATTGAATGTGTCATGAGAGACTTTCTAGCACATTAAATCAAAATCAGTGAGAGCCTGAACTTTTCTTCCTTCTTTTTCTGCATTTGTAATGATTGCTTAAGGAAAGCTCATTTGAAATGAATGTGAAAATAGCTCTGTTCAAAGCAGCAGGATGAGTTTGGGATAGCTTCTGGTTTAGGAACAGTTGAATCAGCACAAAGTGTTGATAAGGATGTCTAAAATTCATAGGTGTAGTGTTGGGAAAATGTATTCTTTAGACCCGTCCTGTAGCACTATGCATTTTTAGAGTTTTAAAGAAATGCAGAGCAATAATTTTAATAATTATCTGCTTCTATTAAACTGATGGTAAAGCCACTGTTTTGAAACAAATGGAATATTGTTTAATATTTATTAACATGGGGCTTAATTTTAGTATTTATTATTTGCCATTGTGTTCCCGTCTGATTAAATTGTTGCATGAGCTGTAGTTCAGAGTGTGATTTGTTTCTAATAGGCATCAAACTGCTCTTTACTCTGTTTTATCTTCTTTTTTCCCATAAAACTGGTAGGTTGAGATGTTGGCAGTGTCGCATTTGGTGGACTACAACTCATTAGCAGTCCTTTGAGATAAATCTTCAAAAGCTGCTGTGGCTTGGTGTTTGAAAAAAAAAAATAAAAATTAAGATTTGCTTCGAAAGGCAGGCAAAAATTGGCACTAACAGGTCACAATTCTTGGTGTTGTGGCTTAAACAAACTCACCTAAATTATGCTAATTCTGCACTGGGGTGATTAATCTGGGATTATCCCTTGTAATCATAGGCCACTTGAGGGTTGAAATGAGATTTTCCTGCTGTACTCGGCTTTTTCCTGCAGAGTTCAGCTTGTGGTTCCCTTTGGAAATAAACACAGGTAAGGAGATGAAGCAGGAAAGACTCCATGTGTAGCTGGGAATGTGGGAGAGAGCCCACAAGGGTGAGTGGAACAATTTCATCAAGGTTAAAGAACTGTCTGAAGGGGTGCAAGTCTACACGGGAGGGACAGGCTTATCTGAATTCAAAAAGGTGATTAAAATCCTGACACTTAAAAGGATGTGGAATTGTTTTTAAACCAAAGTAAATATCTTGCAGGCAGAATGGGGACTATCCAAGGATGCTGAACCAGAAAAACAGAGTTAACCTACTTATCAAAATGTTTGAAAAGCAAACCCTAGAAATAAAGTGTCATTGTTAAAGAGCAGAAAAAAGGGGCTGTAAGAAGCAGGAAAATACCCTGCCAAGAGGTGAACCTGTGTTCAAGAGGGAAGATACAATGGCTGGAGGATTCCAGCAGGTTAAATGTAAAAGAACAAGAGAGGAAAGGACAAAAAAAGGTGAATAATAAATCAATTTTTTTCAAATACATCAGAATTAAGAAGCTAGAGAGTGGGCCTGATAGATGATCAAGGCGTAGAAGGAACACTCAGACAAAATAAGCTCACAGTAGAAACTTAATGGTTTTTACTTCTGTGTTCTTCACCAATGTTATCAGGTAGTGGAAACCTTTCCAATAAGAAGCCATAAATTCTGAAAGCTTGCACAGCTTTCAAGAGCAGATCAAAGAAATGAATGGGTGAGGAACTCTCTTAGGACTAAATGCAAAGATGTTCTCTGCCTCAAAATTTGCCTTAGCTCCACATCACAGGACGCTGGGAGAATGCATCGCAGTAATGTTGCTTACATTTCCTGAAAATTTCCTTGTTCTCCTCTCCTTTGCCTGAAAGGCTTTACTGAGGGATTCAGCTGCATCAGGATCTCAGGAGAGTGGAGCAGGGTCAGGGTCTGAAGTGTCAGAGGTGTTCAGCACGAGGCAGTTTGCTGTGTGCTCTTCTGCCAGGCGCGTCTTCCAGAGCTGCTGCGGCACTGCCAGGTGCTCTGGGGTGGAGAGGGATGGAATGGGAGGGCAGTAGCCACACTGAAAAGGAAGCATTTTGGGAAAAGGGGATTGCTTTAGGGCTGCCTGCCAGCCCCCAAAGAAATGTTCAGTTCTTGGCCAAAAAAACCTGAAGAGCCCCAGATACAGAGTGGGTTGGGTACATGATTCTGTGCTGTGCTTGTTGGTAGCAAAGGCACAGCATTTACCTGTCCCAGGTACAGCTCCTCCTCACCAGCAGTGGGAGCGAGGAGCTGCTGGTGCCAAGGGCTGGATCATACACTGACAAGGCATATGGAGAAGCTGAGCTGACTCTGCCATCACCTCTGCTGCAAACTGGGTTATGGCAGTGTGGCATGTGGCCTAATGGAGCTAGAAAAAGTGACGTTAGTCTCACTGACTGATAAATGAGTAGAAAACTCTGGCGTAGAACTTGAGCTTCTGCTTTTCTAACAGTATTTAGTATTTATTCTAAGACTACTTGGTCAATTGGATTGCAGAGAAATTCACACATTTCACTTATTTCAGGACAGATTACAGATCAGCTATCTGACATTTCCTAGAATTTACCTATGTGTTAATCATTTTGAGCTGCTGTGGAAGAAGTTGCAAAGACTGAGCAAGCAGCTCTTCTTCATGACTAAAGTAATACTGCCTGTATTTCCAAATAAACGTTGTACTACTCAACACTAGGATCATTCTGCTTGGGAATTTTACATGCAGATAATCTCCACTAAAATCTGATACCTATTCCCTTGATCTTCATTGCTTACTACATTTCCCTATGACATATTTTTTGTTTTAGATGAGAAGGTTTGTGGAAGTCAGGGACCAGAGTATGTCAGGTATGATGGACCCATTTCTGCTCATTACATACCATTCCGCAAAATAATTAATTTTCCTATTTATAACTTAGTAGTACAGAGTACAGAAGTGGAAGACCATGTTGAACTCTTGCTGTCACCTTCTTTGAGAAGTGATGTACAACATTCAGGCCAAAATCTACAGGCCAGAAGTTCAGATTTGTGATGCTTCACGAAGGGTTGAATAGGAATTAAATGAACACATTCACCCTTTTTAAAAGAAAATGTTTTTTATCTTGTGTATTCATTTTCATATTTCAGCTAGTTTAGGGTTTATCATGGATGTACTTGAATTATTTTCTTGATCCAGTATTAATGGAAATCTTTTATACACAGAAAGTAAAAGAAGAAAATTGATACTATTGGTGATTTTCCAATTTCAGCTTGAAAAAAGTGACTCTGAAATCACCAGCAAATCCTTCCAACCCCAGACCATTCATTTGACGTGGAAATTTCAGGAATTTTTCTATGACAGTTGAAGTTAAGATCACAGAATTAATTTTCACAGTTTGTAAATTTTGAAGCAAGGAGTTTATGAAATTGAACTGTTTGGCTTGTTGGCAATGAGGCATTTGTAGCTGATCATTTGCCACATGCCACAGAATATCTTTAAAATTTTGAAAGTGAAAATAAAAAGGTTTAAGGTAATGCTTGATATTTGCTGAATAAGATGTACCTTCTCACTAACTTTTGGACTTCGATATTGTGATTCTTCTTCAACTTTGTGCCCATCAAATTTAATTGATTTCAGTGGCACTGCATTGGCTTTATGTCAGTGTAACTGCTTACAAATTCAAAAACACATTTGCAAAGATACTCTCAGTTGCCTCTTATAATTGCCTTACAGTTAGATAGCAGCATTTAAAATGTTAAACAATTTGTTATTAAGCAGGCCCTTTTCGAGAATTTTTATGTGTCTGAAGTACCAGAGTTTGAAGGCTGGGAATTGTAAATGAAACTCTGCTGCTGGGTTTTTTCCTGATGTTTTCCTTGATTGTTGTAGGAAAGGGACTAAATGAGGAAAATGTAAAATTTTAATCTGTTCATTTGATAGTTACCCTCTGGTATTTGAACCACAGTTACAAGCAAATGACTGGGAATACTTTTGATTTGTATACTTATATATATATATATATATACACATATATACTCAAGACTAACGATTAGATTTTAATACCTATTTAACAAGTTCAGGGTATCTCATCCTAATGAAACACTGGAAAGTCTTAATTCACATTGACTTCATTGCTTAATCCAATATGAATGTTGTGCATCACCTGCTAATGTAGGGAAATAATATTGTTTGTGTCACCAACAGTGCACAGAAGTGCAGGAGGACTTAAGGCAAAAGCTCTCAGTTATTTAGAGATCTATGCAGGCCAGGGAATTTTCTGCACTCTTCTGGTCATGTTGACCAGGGAGCTCACAGCTCTCTCTCTTGCTTTGTTCAGGTTAATATTGTGGGTTTACTGATGCACATCTGCAGCTCAATAAGTGCCTTTGCACCAGTCAATTCTTACATATTTTCCTCCTGGTAATTCCTTTCTAAAATCCATGTCCCATATTGTCTTCTACACCTCAGTAACTGCAAAGTGAGAAGAAATAATTGGTTCAAGTAAAACTACTTTTTCAACTCCTTTGTTAGTTGCTGTCTGAGCAATCATTGTCAGTGCTTTCAGTGCAGCATCAAATAGATTAATATAAATAATTGCCAATGGGGTTCAGCCTGGCCAGGCTCAGCACAGAAATGGACCTGGGGCATTCATAAAACCAGTTCTGGTTAATGCAGTCATAAAAACTGTTCTTACTTCTTCTCAGCCATGAATTTTTGCAGGTTTTTCCATTGCTCTACTCAGCCTCCAAAGATGAAAATGGGAGAGAGTTGGAAATGGTTTCCTTCTGCCCTGGGCTCTTGGTGGTTCCAGATGAGGTCAGAGGGGCACCTATTGATTGCCATTATGAGTGGGTGATAAATTGATTGGGAAACTTGGGCACAATGAAGAATTATAAAATTAAACCTTCAGCTGACTAAGTGAGTATGAATAGTGGTAAGTGCTCAAGCAGAGGTCATGAGTGACAGAACTATTCACCTGTGTTAGCCACTGGTATAAATTATGCATTTTCTAGTTAATATTTAATAAATGTCACTATTAAATATGGAATTCAAAACCACAGCTAAGAAAACAGTTCCATCATCTTCTTCAGGCCCATTTGGAAGGAGTCTATTATGAACGTTTGTTATAGAGTGGAGTTTTAAAAAATAAATTTTTCAGCAACCGTACTGAATTCATGTAGGTCTAAATACCTTTGGAAGCAGGGCTCTTGTCCAGAGTAACTCATCATTCTGAAGTTCCCTGCTTGGAAGTGAGACAATTGATGTTTTAATTGTATACCGATAACAAATAAAAAGAATAGAGGATTATTAATCTGTTTGAATTTGAAGCTGGCTAGATTCCAGTGTCAGTGTTTGCTTCTTTTCCTCCAGCTCCTCCTCCCATACCCTGCAGAATCCTTCCCAAGGTGAGCCCATCTGCCTTCTCCTTGGACCACTCTGTCTTCTCTCCACCTGAAACTCTCCTGGTCTCCTCCCTTCCCTTGGCAACTCATCCCACACACTCTCAGTCCCTTCTCATCTGCCCTCTCTGTGGTCTCTGCTCTCTGAAGAAGTTTCTGGGAAGGTTCTGCACCTACTGCAGGAATATCCTGGTTGTGGGGAAAGCAGGGAGAAGGTAGTGCCAACAAATCCCCTGGAAGCTCCATACCCCCGTACCTCCAAGCTCTTCTCTGAGGGAACAGATGGAACCTGACGGGGTGAAGGTGTCTTGCTCCACATAACCTGGTCATGATTCAATTTTATGAATAACAGTGAAAAACTGAGTGTACAGCTCCAATATATGCAATGGCATTTGATGCTTTATTTATTTTTGTTTGGGTTTAGCTCTGGGAGGAAGGTGATTTTAAACATTTTGGACTGCCACAGAAGTACCATCTGTAGCTCTCTCTAGGTTTTCTAATATTTTCCAGGTCACTGATCACTTTTGGTGGAAGTGGTCTAAGCTCAAGTAACTGCACAGGATTCATCTTTCCCTTAACACAGGACTAGTGGAAAAGGGAGGAGCTATACCGGTGACAAATGCTGAATGCTCAATGAAAAGTTTGATTTGACAAAGGTTTTGTCAGGGGCTCACATAAAGTTCATGCCAGAGATGAATGTTATTTTCTTTTTCTCAACATAAAGCAGGAGTAAGTGTAAGAATGTAAATTTGGTTTAATTCCAATTAATGTTTTGCTAAAGTAAATCCTGAAAAAGTGGAGACAAGCCATGCAGTTACTATTCTGTTACTGTACCTGTATGTGGCTTCTTAATGAGCAACCTGAGGGAGGTCTTGTCTGTTGATGTTCATGGTAATTGTTTATACTTTTAAAATGTGTTATGCATTTGACTTCTTGCTCCTTGAGGAGTTTGACAGATGGCTGCACTTGCATCAGGGGAATACGCCGATATTAAATTCATCTAGAGATGTTACAATGACTAGGGATTTCTTTAAAATTCCCTGTATCCCACATTTTTAAAACAAAACAGAACAAAACAAAACAACCCTCTGTTGAGATGTTTGCATTTGGGTCACAAGATGTTCTTCATAAACTCACAGGTCATTTTCTTTGCACAACCCAGTCTTTAGGCCAGGAGAAGCACCACCCTGTGGGCTCTTATTACACTTTTACAGGAAGAAGAGAGTTATAAGCAAGGGGAATTTTCTTCTTTACTTTTCAAGACCCAGCTCCTTAGTCGGATGCTGGCCCTTTGCCCAGTGGCTACAGTCTCAGTGCAGCTTGTTGCACTGCCTTATCGCTCATCTGTTTGTGATCTGGTGGCTCTACCTGACGAGAACAGGATGGTGATGACCAGAAGGCACCTGCAGCTCATGCAGGTGTGACAGCAGGGTGCATGCTTGGAGGTCTGAAATCCAGAATCCGTTCCTCAGAGTCCTACAGCCACATGTAAGTTAAGCTTGGGAGGTGTCTGCTGCAAAACTGCTACTCAGATTGTTCCTATGGATTTTTTAGCAAGGGCTTTACTTCTGGATAACATTCGAAAGCCTAAATGCAGGAGGAAGTGCCCAACTTTACCCCTGGGAAATCTTACATGGATGTGAATATATGGGGTTGTTCTGTTTCACTTTGTGAGGAGCATAGTTTCAGAAGTTGAAGAAACCATTTTTCTCGTGCTGAGCTTTGTTATGGAGTTACATAAACCATCCATCATGCAGATTCCAAATACATTAAGCTAAGTGTTTCAGGCTAATTGACAATGTTCCATTAATTTCCACTGCTGAATAGGATCTGGAATATTTCTAATGTAGTTATTTTTCCTTCCAACTCATGCATCACAATAGCCCTCTTAGTGCTGCTTTTGATCCATTCTCTTCCAATTTTAAGAAAGATATATGATACAGCAGTAATTTATCAGGTTTCTAGCTACCTGAATTGAGTTTTGTCTGCTCGCTGCAGGGTCTTAAATTATTTCTTTCATTACCCTACATTGGTCTGTTGTCTTGAGATAATTATAGTAACAAAGATTTCCTACCAGATATATAAGGATAGAGAAAATTGCCTGTAAGTCAAACTTCTTCTGTTGTCTGTAAAGAGGAAAAGAGAGAATAGGGTCCAAACCAGATGTTCTTAGTTTTCTAGTTTTGAAATTTTGCTTTACCTGAAAATTATTACCAGAGGAAAAGCTGCAGTGCTGAGAGGAAAATTATAGAGAAATGGCCTTGACATTTAGAAAGTAGGTCCCAAACCTTGTAAGTGATAAGTGAGGATGTAACTTCTTAAGAATGATGAATAGCCATAAAGGAGATCATTGATTTTTATTTAATTTTTGTACTGGCATTTTTTGATGCTGATTTGATGAAGACCAGAATTAAAAATATGTGCCGGTTAAATGTATCCTTTTTTTCTTCGTAAAAGTCCAAACAGCTGCCATAATATTTACAAATTTGTACATTGGTGCAATACCAACTCTTAATAAGGGTAAGAAAAGTTGATTAAGATCACATACCATTCAAATCAATTGGAGAGCCTCCAAAGCAATTTAGACACGTGATAGTATTGCTGAGAAAGTTAAAATTAATAGCAGTTTGTTAATAGAGGCCATGCTCAAGTAGTTAGAGTGCAACGCCCTGGCAGATCCCCATCAAGCTGAAGAAATGAGAAAAAACGAAAACACGTTTTCAAACATTTTATTTTGCTAAAGCTGCTCATTTTGTTTTGCTTCTCTTTGAGATGCTAATGAAGGGCACAAAATAAGTAGTAGATCCTGATTTTCCTTTCCCTAACCCTGTTGAATCGTGCCTTAATATACAATGGCCACATTGAAATGGGCTGAAATCAGTTACAGAATAATATATTGCCCTCAGTAAGAATGTAGTTAAGCTGCAGCTTTATTAGCAGCAGTAATAGCAGTGTGGAGTTTATTTTAGTGCATATAATGGATTTCTTTGAAAACTCCACTGTGCTGGATTGACTGGGCCAAAGTCTGGAGCTGTAATCTCAGTCAACTTTATCACACCATAATAAGAGTGAACAAATTCTGTGTTTGAATAGTGTACAAATATCTGAGCGTAGCGTACAGCCATCTCTCTAGAAAAGAATAAATCCTTTCTGGGCGGTGCCCAGCCATGTTTCTCAAGGTTAGAAAGTTTCTCTTGGATAATGCTTTCCCTTTGCAGCACTGGAAAGGTGAAAAACCTAAGAAAAGGCTGTCAAGACAAAATTTTGTAACATATTTGTCATGCTAACATTACCTGGTAAAGGATCGTACTTACAGGCCACTGTGAAAGTTTATTTGCATTCTTTAGCAATGCTTTACAAAGAAATTCTGCTTAAAGGCTTTTGCACTTTCAAAATGGTATGGATTTTGTGAAACTTCAGGGAAACAAGCTGAAAAGAATATTTTGCAGCTTCTCTTGTATGAAGGAGGGTATGGGACAAGATAAAGCAAACATGATTGGCAGAGCTTTTGTACTCTTTCTCTTCAGAAACCTTTAAAAAAAAATAAAAGGAAGCTGAATGACTGAGTCATATTCAGTAGACCAGAAAGAAAATTTAATCTCCTTCTTATACTCAAGTTACAATGGGCACTTCAGTAGGCTTGTGGGCTGGGGCAGAGCCAGACCTGCCCATCACTGGCAGCAGGAGAATATCCTTGCTCCCAGAGTTCTTCTGCAGCCCTTGGGAGTTCAGCTGTCCCTCTCTGCTGCAAGGGATTTTTGCCACAGAAAACCAGGACGAAGCTTGTAATGTTTTGTTCAGATATTCAGGTAATACTTCCAGGAATGCTAAGTTCCAGGTTCAAATGATCAGGAGTTGCACTTAAAAGTCAGCAGACACCCCTGGCTTAATCTCTTCATATGAATACCAGTGAGCTCTAATTACCTACATAAGTACCAATTTTGTGTACAAAAATATAAAATGGGGGGGGGGGGCGACAAGATTAATCTTTGTGTATTATAATAAATACAAATATACGCATATTAGTGTGTGTGTAACATAATATAGATGTAATAGGAACAAAAGTGAAAATTGTGTTCCACACAGCTAGGCTGGCAAGAGCCCCCACCTGAGGATGTGAACATCAAATACTCCCATAACACTTTATGATTTTCCTAGGCCAGTCAGCACTGTCCAAAGTTCTAGATAATTATTTTTGTGCTTCTAAAGAAATACGTTGTTTTCATGCAGGCATGTATATATAAAAGTATTTTAAACAGGTGTTACTGGCTGAAAGCAGGTGACAAGTCCTCAAACCTATGGAATAGTAATCTCCCTTCTGGAAAATAGCTCAAAAGCATCTTAACATATTTGGAATAGGGCATGTTGTCCTATTTCTGTGCTAGACAATTCGGTTACCACAACCCTTTGGCAAAGTGGATATATGCTCTCTGTTATGTTTAATATGAACATTTAACACCATTCACTTCCTGGTTTATTCTATGTATAGAAGAAAAAGCTTTCTTAAAAATTCCACCCTGATCTCCAGCTTAATTCATTCTCTTAAATGTGTTTCAGAGCATTCATGTGTAAATTATTCAGGAGGCTATATTCTCTGGCCTGGGGTTTTGAAGATAAATCCTTAAATTTCAGGTAATGCTTCCTCCTTCCCTCGCTGGAGCCTGCCATGTCAACAAACTGGCTCAAATCCACTGTGCTTGCTGGTAAGAGGCTGTCTTCCTTTGCATTCCTGGAGTCTGACTGTCTTATGGCCTTCAGCAAGGAGGAAACCTGGAGGGAAACAGCCACACCGAATCCCAAACCGGCTGGTCTGCTCCGAGGGGAAGGAGGTTAAGCTCTGGTGGAGCCTTTCGTAACCACACAAGCAAAGATGGAACAGAGAAACTGCCTGCAACCTCAGCAGACTCTTAAGGTCAGTATGAAGCCTCCAGGAGCAGGGCACAAGCTGTGCCTTGTGCAGAGGGGACAGAGGGGACTCGGTGATGTAGCGGGGGTTGCAGGAACCAACATGTTTTCCTCCAAGCATCAGATCAGGCCATCACCCACCAAGCACTAATGTCAAAAGCAGTGCTGTGTGCTGCCCCTGCACCAGGCAATCCCCCCGCAGCACCCACGGGATGGGATTGTTCCGTGCTGCCTCTCCAGCTGCCAGCTGGCTTTAGCAGCGTTTTGTAGTTTTTTTGGAAAAGCTTGAGATTTCAGTGAGAAGGGGAATGAGTAAAATCATTCACGACTGTGGAAGCACAGTGTTACAAACTGGAACTGAATATTCATGCTGGGGATGTTACTATCATCCAGGCTTTTAGGGAACTGCCTGAATGGGTGAAATGAATTCTTTTTCCATTTAACTCCGTGGCCAAATTTACTTGCTTTAGTGGGAATAGGATTAAAGTCTTTGATAACAGAATTTCCTGAGGAAGGAAAGTATAGCGTGGTCATGGACAAATCTAATGATTTTTCTGCTCTAATCATCTTATGCCTCAAAGAGGAACTTCTACCCCAAGGGGGCTAATATTTACATAATTGTAATTTATTGGGTAAAGATTTTCCTAACGCAAAGAAACATCAAAGTGTTTGTCTTTGTTGAGTTCCAGAACAATTTTGAAGTTCACATGGAAACCAAAGGTAAAGGAAAATATTCCTTTTAGACCAATTAGAGAGAAATGGCATGCAATATTTGACATCATATAGGCTATTTGAGCATTTTTAATGGAATGCAATTAGCATTTTGTGATGAGCACTTATCACCGCTGTCTCTGGGTATAATGTACATGGCTGAGGGGGTGGTTTGCTGGAGAATCTGATTAAAATAATTGGTGATATATTTGAGCAGGTTGTTTGTGCTAACTTTTTAGACAAGGCAGTGCTTGTGTAAAAAAGAGCTTTTCCTAGCAATAAAGTTCTCTCCAAAGAACAGCGTCGGGTATTGTAATTTCAGTAATTCTACTAGAGCATATCTGTTTAGGTGAAATACTGATTGTTTATCTGTTACCTCAGGCTGCAATAACTCTAGCTGTGCTGCTTTTTAGTATTAAATTCTGGTGTTGTTTACTTAATACTTTTACACGTCTTCTCTTCAAATATAATCCAAGCAACTTAACTCAGCGAGGCAGCTCAGTTTGTTGCATGATAATCTCAAGATGTTTTAAAGACATTAATTAAGACTCAAGTTTAATTGATTTACTTCCTTAAAGATCTGGGAACTTCCTTGCTGTTCCTGCAGGCAGGAAAAAGCAGAAATGGAAGCCCAGGCTTAATTCAAGCCGCTGGCATCCAGGGTTTGTCAGACCCACAGCTTGTGATTTTTCAGAATTTTTCAGGACCATTGAGAACATCCTGGAGGACCTGGTGCTTTGTTGTGAGGAAAGGAAGGAAGGAGGGCTGTTGGGAAATATCTTTTGTTAGATTGGTGGTGCAGGTGAGGAGGGGTAGCAGAGAGCTCACACAGGGGACACAGGTGACACGAAGGAGCTGGGGAGCAGCTCCAGGAGGAGTCAGGAGCAGCTTCCCAAACACTCTCACCTGAAGTGGTTTTCCTCCTGTGAATCCTTAGGAGGTGACCTCAGCTGTCCTCCAAATTCAAGAGGAAGGCTAGATTTGAAACATAAGGCTTAGACTTCTACCATTTTTTCCATTTGAATGAGAGAGTTGAGCGTGACCCCAATTTTCTATGGATTTAATACACAACATAACAATTGCCTAGGAGGCTTGAACTTCTCATGGCACAATAGCAAGTAGGAAAAACCCTCATAAGATGCAGTGCTTTGTTCAACTATTTGAATTCAAAGTAAGTTGGTTTCAACTTATTCTTATGTGTTGGCACTTACTGAACACTTCAGTTCAGTTAGAAAAGCTCATAGGAAAGTAACTTTTTGTACATTCAGCTCTGATGGGGTGACTTTTAAATTTGCTTTATACTGACATTTGCCCTGGGGACTTCACTGTGGAATTTCTTCTTTTCTAGCTAAGGTGCAGAAACATTGCTATTGATTGGTTTATACTCCAACCAAGCTAAAGCCCTACCCATTCAAATATTGAAGGGAGAGCTTTAGATGAAAGAGGTGCTTACAATCTCAGACTCTGAAAAAAAACAGGGAAAAAAATCTATTTTCTCTTACTTTGAGGGCAGAAAATGCTGGCCTTAGTTTAATAGATTATAAATTGCAAGCCCAAACTTTCAGTTGATAAGGTATTGTTCCCAAAAGGCTTTTCCCAAGTTTAAGCACCCATTGCATTTAAGATGATAAAAAAGTTCTATTATTGATGGATAATTAATGGTTAATCATCTACTGTACTCCATGAGTTACCAAGCAGAAGTAAAAGTTCTATATTTTCCTCTCAGGCAAGGGTTTTGTAATTTTTATTGGGTTTTTTTTTGTTTGTTTTCTTGAGTTGTGAATTTTTGTTTGTTTGTTTGTTTTCTGTAACTCAAGTTTTTTGGGGTTTAATCATGGGCAATTCACAGCAGATAAAAATAAAATAGGAGAAAAGGGAATGCAAAAATTAATAGCAAAGCTGTTAGAAGCAGCAAAGTAATGGTTCTTCTTTTACTTTGCTGCCTCCCCATAAAAAGGATTAGCATTTTCTAATGAGCACCTTGGAGGGAAGATCATGACTTAAAGACTCCTGGACCTTGGGACTACACCAGATCCCATCCCTGGGTAGATGTGGGGGTTTCCTGAATTAGAATTTGACAAGGGTTTACAGTCTGCTCCAGCTCAAAAGGTTCAAGTTGCTCCTGGATCCCAAAGATCTGTTGAGATTTGCTACAGAAAATAGCATTCATGAGAAGTACTGCAGGGGCATTTTTTTCAGAGTTTAAAAGTAGCAGGATGATTGGGATAATTTCTCAAACAGTTTGTTTCCTCTCTGGTCTTGTTTATTAAAAGAAATAATACAGTGGAGAGAAATTCACTCCCTCAAACATTGTGATAACATGTTTGCTTTGTTTTGTTATTAATTCTCTCCATGAAATTCCTCCTTTACATCTTAGTAGTGGCACCAGTAATTGCTGCACCCAGTTTTAGTTTCTCAAAAGTTCACAGTTAATGACAGGTTTTCAGTGGTGGTTTACAAGGATTTTGTTGATTGGAACTTCTCAATCACCCCATATATGAAATACAGAACTTGAATTTCCCTGTTGCAGTTTATTCTAGTGGAAGATTAAAAAGAAATGTCTGGCAGAAACAACCCTACAAGGCTTTGGTTTAGGCCTTGATCAAACACATACTCTAATCAATAGGTCTCTTTATGAACTAGGCAGTTCAGGGTTTTAAATGGCCTTTTATTATGTGGCTGTTTTGTCAGATATTTATTTTCACATCTTCCACTAGATTTTACTACAAGAGGATGTTCAGGAGAATAGTATTTGGGGTACATGATAAAATTTTGGGGAAAAATTTTTATCTTTTAACATAAATAGCACAAGTGTTCTGGTGCTGCAGCACTGAGGAATGCCTTGCTTTGATTTGTACTAGAAATGCCTCTGGGAGGTTTATAAGCTATTGGTAAATGTTTCGGTTGGACAGAGTAACGTTTTCCTAGCCTTAACAAATCCTCAAATTTGTGATGCTTGAAGTCTGGCTTTGCCACTGTGCTCCCAGCCAGCCCTGACCCCCATGTCACTTTGGTCCTGCTACATGAGATATTGACTTTTAAATTATTGTCTTCACTGGCAGAATCTTGATGTGACATTTCTGCAAAATTTTGTGTTTCCTCTGTATTACTGAATTATGTTCAGGGAAAGCTGGTAGTGGCTAGAATAAAGGAAGGAGTCCCTGGAATAAACACCTGGGATTTTCTTGTTCCTCCACTACCCTCTGGGTACCAGTGGCAAAACGTCCTTTGGACTGGCTCTTAATGATGCAGTTGCCTGTATGTGAGGAGAATGCAGGGAAAAGGGCACAAAAAGTATGCAAGGTTCACAATTTACTCATTATTAACAGAATTATTGTTTGGGGGGTTGCTTTGGTTTTGCCTTCTAGTATTTATTTTAGTGATACATTAATTATCACTTATGTCTATGTATTCTGACTTATTTCACTTTTGTACATCTCTAATTAACATGTTTTTTCTGCTTAAATATCAAGGTACAGCCCTTTTGCCTTCCAAACCCTGTGTTATTTCCTTTCCCCTGCTTGCTGTCTGTACTTTCTGTGTGTCCCTTCTGGGGGGGTGTTCTCAGCAGGCCCCCAGTGGGATGCACAGCTGCCATGGATACCAGCAGCACAAGCTGAGGAGGAAATTATCAGATACTGGAAGCAACAGCAATAATGGGTGAATGTCCAATCTTGTACGAGTGTAAATTGTCATCCTGCAGCTTAGGTAAACTCTGCGTGTATCAGAAATTAATTTTCTGCCTCCTCCAGGAGCAAGTTTGTGTTTATGTACCTTTGAATAACCTTGGGTTTTATTTGTAGGAAGCACAGATTTTTCGTGTAATGACTGATATTAGATTGCTTCAGAAATTGCAAACCCAGTGGTAGTGAATTGGGGACTTAAGTGATGATCCAGAAGAACTGTGGTGTGTTTGCCTACCCAGATGCTGAGAAGTGAATGAGTGGGGAGTTGAAGACACAGCCAAAGTGTGATATAAGAGCACAGTAAATATTGAGTTTGACATGGCAGCACTGGCACGTACATACAGCATGTGATGTGAGCAGCATGCTCAGTGGTGGAGAAAGCAGAAATTCCTCAAAGCTCGAGTCAGGGGTGATGATATTGTTGCAGAGTTGTGTCATTTTTTAACCACAGTAACACACCTAATTTCCCTTGCAAACATGTATGGGTAGGAAGGCAGCTCTGCTACAGGTGAAGCTGGTTGACAAAATCAAGACATTTCTGAAGGAACTGTTGAGACTTGTCATTTCAGCTCAGAACTAGATAAAATAGTCTCATTTACCTCAGTCCGTTTTGAAAAGAGAGAAAAAAATATTTTCTGAGTAGGTTTCATCAAATTTATTTGTGAGGTAGCCAGCCCCTTGCACAGTAGGCCTCTAAATAGGCTGTAATTCAGCATGCCTTTAAATTTTTTTGCTATTTCTTTCTCAGAGGTTCTGGGGTTTAGGCAGCAAGGAAGCAGATTTAATGCTTGTTTGTTGTGGGACTCAGATTTATCTGATAATATATAGGCAATTCATTTTGCATTTGTTTCAGTCAGCCCCTGTGTCCAGTGGGATGGACGGGATGGGAGTACTCCTTCATTCTTTCCATCGTGGGATTTTGCTGCCCTTAAAAACAGCAATGGGGACAAAATGTCACACGATACAATTGAGTGAGTGGTTTTACCCCAGTGGAAGTGGCTTAACTTCCTCAGGTCCTGAGGAATGAAAAAAAGAAAATAAACATGGACCTTCAGTTTCCCCAGCTTTCCACTTTGGGTCTGGAAAAAGTGAGAGCAGGGAGGATTTGGCAGGCTCCATGCCTCTGTTCACAGAGGCCCTCTGAGATGAGTTGCACCTTAGGTTTTTCCCTCCTGCAGAACCTGTCACTAGGGAGGCTTAAAAGTGGTGGATGCAGCACCAGACAACGGCTCTGAGGGCCCTCAGGCACTGAGAAACCTCTGAGATGTGATTTAAAGCAGCTTTACACTGTGTTGTGTCTCACTGCTCAGTGCACGAGCAGGCTGAAGCACCAGGTTTGGTAAAAGGTACTGGCTCATGAGTCAAAAGACATGTCCTGAGCTTTAAGCAAGATTCGTAACTTCATTTTTTTTTTTTTTTTTTCTTTCCTGCTTCTTCTG
>WAAG01008361.1:36636-49237 GCA_013390105.1 Tichodroma muraria | reverse complement strand
ACTTTATTTTTTTTTTTTTTTTTTCTCTCCTGCTTCTTCTGCACAGTCCATTAGTGTGATGTGCTCTGAGGGCCAGGCAGGAGTGTCCAGTTCAGCCTGGCAGGGCTGCTGGCTACAGTTGTGATGTGAATAATGTCGCCATCAGCACAGAGACATTATTTTAGCCACATTTAACATTGCTCAAGCCAGGCCCAAGCACGCATGACAGATTCCAAGAGCAGCTAATGTGCATGAGGATTGCATCACTGGGAGGCTGTAAAGTCTCATGGAATGGCTGCAAGGGTGCTTTCAGAAGCAATAAAGCTCAGCATATGTCAGCATGCTGGAAAGCAGGGGAAAAACAGTCCAAGCATCATCTCATACTTTTTTGAATCTACAGAAACTGAGTCCAGTCTAACTGCACTCAAATGATACCCTTTTTCCTATTCCTTCTCATCCTCTCACACCTTCCATACAGAGATTCATACGAGGAAGCAGGGGAGTTTCTTTCACTTTTATTTAATTTATTGTCTTAATTCCTGCAACAATTTAGTCTAAAACGTGCAGCATAGGAAGCATGTTTTCAAAAATCTACATGGAGTAATTCCAGCTGGTAGACAACCAAAATTATTTTGTGCCATTCACAGTAAATATGCATAAAATTTCAAGGTAGCCCTTCGTCCCCCTAGCATGGGCAAGCTGACTTTTAGCAGCGTGAGCTCCTGAGAAGGTCGTGTATGCAGGCAGCTACTTAGGAGGTAAGAATATTGAACATGTGAATTAAAAAGGGTGACATTGGTCTCAAAGATTTAAGTAAACCCTTTCAGTTTATTGCCTTACAGCTGTCCTCTGTCCCTGCCTTGTGGTTTCTCCAGTTCACCTGGATAGAAGAATACAAAGGTGTCGGTCGAATGTGTGTGGTAAATGTGATGTGCAGTCATCTTTTGGCTAGCAAACTGAAGTGTGATAGCCACGTGAGAGAGATGAAAGGCTGTCATTTGCTGTTCAGAGCATTTTCAGTGAGAACACAGCCTCATTTTATGGAAGCATGAATGGGTAGACACAGGAAGGTAAAAGGGCTGGAACTGTAGTCTAAGGATTTTTGAAACACATTGCTTATTAAATGTGATAAACCCCAAAACAGTTTAGAAGAGGGAGTACAGTTATTTAAAACAAACATGTCAGAACCTCATTGAATAACTGGTATAGCTCTAAATAACTTCTGTTTTAGAGATGTTTCATTTTTCAAGGACTGTCTAATGAGACAGTCACTGTGGAATAAGGCTGACATTGAGGATGTCAGGGAGGAGTCTGTGTGTACGTTGAAGACTGCTGCTGCTGATGCAGTGAAGGGCCAACTGAAATAACACAGAAAGTGATCACAGGGTGGGTCAGGCTGGAAGGGCCCACGGTGGACACCTGGTGCAGCCTCCCTGCCCAAGCAGGGCCATCCCAGAGCACAGGACTGTGTCCAGATTGGTCTGGAATGTCTCAGCCAGGGAGACTCCACAGCCCCTCTGGGCTATCTGTTCCAGTGTGTAATCACTGCACAATGAAGTTCTTCCCCAGGTTTAGGTGGAACTTCCTGTGCATCAGTTTCTGCTCCTTGCCTTTTGTCCCATTGCTGGGCACCACCCAGCAGAGCCTGGCCCATCCTGTGGCCCCTCCCTGCAGGAAGGACCTGTCTTCCCCTGACAGACAGGGGTGATATCCTCACTCAGTTGTCTCTTCTCTAGGCTGAACAGGCCCAGCTCCCTCTGCCTTTCCTGATAAAATATGCTCCTGCTCCTGCTCATCATCCAAAGACGATGATCTTTGTTGTCCTCCCCTGGAGCTCCTCATCTCTCTTGTCCCGAGGAGCCCAGAGCTGGACACAGCCCTCCCTGTGTGCCTCACAGGGCTGAGAAGAGGGGCAGGGTCACTCCCTGACCTGCTGGCAATGCTCTCCCTGATGCACCCCAGGAGAACATTGGCCTCCATGGCCTCCAGCACACAGTTAATAATTTGCAAAGAAGTTACTGATGATACATGACAAGGCTAAACCATGGAACAGATCTTTGCCTGATGTAAATCAGCATAGCTCCAGAAAAGTCAAGAGAGAAATATTAATTTGTGTCACAGCTGGTAGTTTATTTTGTTGAACATGTATTTTACTTCTTTATTTTCCATGTGGGATCAGAGTTAATCATCTGTTCATCTCTGTACTCCAGCCAGGATTCCCTCAGTTTGATAATCCTTCTTTCTTGTGTAATATCTTAATCACTTCTGATGCAATTGTTTAGGATATTTTGGCTATGCAGAGGATTATAATTTGAAGTGAGAAGCAAAGCAGCTGGAACAGAAGAATTCGTAGTGGTGATACTGAATTTTTCACTGTCTTTCATCTCAGATGCTTCATTACTTTTGTGATAACAATAGAGATACAGAGTGTGGAGAGTGAAGATTCTGTCATGGTGAAATGGCAACCTGTGGTAAAGTATCAGCAGAACTATGACAGAAATAATTGGTTTTAAAATAGAATGGGGCAATTTTTCCTGAGGCTTTTTTTTTTTTTTTTTAATTAAGTATCTTCCAAGCAAATGCCTCCAGACAGTAGTTACCGTGGGATAAAAATCTCTTTCCATAGTAACTGTTAAATATATAAAATGCTGTTGGAGTCTTTACAGGGAAGCACATTCAAAGCAGGCACTGGACAGGTTGTAAAGTGGCTGCTCTCAGACTTTTTAACACAATACAGTTATTTACAGACATTGGTTCCTCTGAGGAAACATTTTAGACCTCAGTCTTCTGATGTCAGACTGGGTTAGTAACATTCGATCTATTACAAATCTCTGAGGTCTTTTATGACTGGTGCAATAATAGATGCTTCATGTTATGGCACAGTATGGTTTAAAAAAAAAATGGCTGGGTACAGAAAAAATGGTAGAAAGTTTTGGTTTTTTATGTCACTGAGACAGGCAGAGGATGGTACTTTAGAGCTTTACATAGCACAGAAGTGCCCTTGGACCATGGTTAAAACCAGGGAAGTTATTTTGGATAGTTAACTAAACAAGGTATGCTTAGGTCACTAACAAAAAGCCATTGTTATTAAACCAAAATGATTCGCAAATGGGGGTCAAAGATGCAAATGATGATATTTTCCCTTTTGGATTGTGCTTCATTTTTAGAACTCCCAAAACTAGGCTTTAAAGGTGAAAAGAGGCATTTATTAAACAAAATGAGATTTCAGAAAGAAATTCTACATTTCAGATGCAACAGAGCTTTCTATTTGGAGGAAAAAAAAAAAAGGTTAGTTTTTACTCTGAGCTACTTTTCCACTTTTTGGCCAAAGAGCTGCATTTGTGTGAAGCCAGAAGGCAGGGCCAGCCTGTCAGTGCTCCTCACCTGCTGGTTTTGGGCAATGTGGCTGGTGAGAGGCTCATTGCCTGCTGCTTTCCATCACCTGCTGCTGCTCCAGCACTTCCAGCGCCTTCCCTGCCCTACTCCACGCTGCCCATCCCTGGTTCTCCCTCTGCTGCTGTCCTCGTGGTGATGCCTTAAGTTTTAGCTTTCACATTTTCCAGGTTCTGTACTGCATTGCTGTGTGACTCTGAGCTTCATATAAAGTGTTAGCAAGTTCTCCTCACAGTTTAGTCAGACAAATCAATCCTTTCCAGCCTGAGAACCAAGGACACCGCTGCAGCTTTGGGCCCAAAAAGTGCAAACAGCAGAGAATTGAGGAGAGCAATC
The DNA here is from genome assembly GCA_013390105.1 of Tichodroma muraria. NCBI lineage: Eukaryota > Metazoa > Chordata > Aves > Passeriformes > Sittidae > Tichodroma > Tichodroma muraria. The sequence goes on along the minus strand of WAAG01008361.1, from coordinate 45,529 downwards.
TGGGAGGATGGGACTGCATAACCTGGAGCTGCAATTGGACAATTAACCCCAATATGGAAATGGACCAAAACTTATAGAAGTGTGAAAACTCGTGACCCAGAGTCCATCTTGGGTCCATTTTGGTCCATCTTGGGTAGCCATGGCCGGGCTCTTGTACTGAAAGTGTTCTTTTTGTACGCTCTTGTACACTACAAAGGTGCATCCTTTTAATAAATACCTACTCTATTCCTTTAAAACTGTCTAGCTTCTGTTCCAGGGAGCCTCTTTAGGCATCAGTGTCACCAGGGGCGGGTGGTGACAGACAGAGGTGCTGCAGGCAGGCGATGGGAGTTGTGAGTGTTTCAAATTACAGTTTGCAGGCGGTTTCCAAAGTGCTTCATCCTCCAGGTGCTTTTAGTTGCTACCGGATTCTCCTGGGGGATTCTGTGACAGTTCAAGGGCTTTGCCTGCCCTCGATGACAGAAGAGGGACCTGGCAGTGCCCACTGAGGTGACAAGTGGCACCAGCAGCCTGCCGAGGGGAGTGGCTCTCGCTGCAATGTGCCCTTTTGGATCACACACTTAGCAATCCTAAAATGGAATTTCACTTCAGCCTAATCTCTGCCGCTGTTTTCCATCTCGATAACACGGGTGCAGTGAGTTCTGTGTAAACTGATTATCTGCCCCTCGGGCCGCTCTTTTGTTTGTGCTCTGTAAGCCCAGACGAGAGGCTTTTGTTTCTGCAGATGTTGATTGCATTGTACTGCATCAAGAGGAAATGACCTCTGCCTCAGCCGAGGCTGGCTTTGAACATGTTTTACACTGTGTCCATACAATGATTGTTCTTGATTCCAGGAGAGGAAAATTAAGACATATAGAGCCAGACACCTTTATGTTCAGCTGTCTGAGCATGAGTGTGTAATGTAGTACTTCTTTGGACTTTCAGCAAAAACAGATTAAATTTCTTTTTTCTTTTGCCAGGAAAAGAAATTGCAGGGAAAGAAGAACTTTAATTCCTTTGATTGATCTGAAAAGCAGTATAAATTTCTAGATGATAGATGGCAAAGGGATACCCAGACAACACTGAGTCGTTCAAACAGCTCTACTGCATGATTCCATCACACCCTCAGAAATGGAGCTGGTGACAGTGGTAGATGACTGGAGAGATAGAATTGACAAAATACGCTGTGGCTGAACCCTGTGGGGTTACAAAACCAGAACTGCAGACTGAATGAGGGAAAGTTTTTAAAGATCTTAAGTGCATTTCATTTTCATCAAAAATTCCCATATTTTTTCCAGCTCCTTGCCTAGCAGCGTGATGTTCTGAAAGTCCCTACTTTCAAACCTTGGAGTGCTTCTCAACCCTCCAGAAGAGCAATGCAATTTCATTTATTGGTTTGTTTTTCAGATGAAATCACGACAAGTTGCATGCTGTGTCATCACCCGTTGGCAGCGCAGGGCTGGCCAGGGACTGTGAGCCCTGGTACAAACCCCAGCCCTGCCCCCTTTGAGGAGCCAATCTGCCTCTCCATTGGGACAAACTTATGCCCCTGTTTGTTTTCAGCTTTCCTCCTCTGTTGCACTTTATGCTGAAGGAATAATAGAGCTCTGTGTTATGAAACCTCCTTCCATTATTTATCGAACCAACCACATCCTGGCATGACTTTGCTTTTCCCCATAGTAAGTCTTCCAAGCCAGAACTTCATAAATAGTCTCTGCACAAATGCTCCTGTATCCAGAGTGCTCTGTAACACTGGAGTGCAGTTCTTTAAATGTCTTGGTGTACGTGGGATTAGAAATTGAATAGCGAGATTCCTGGATATGTCTGGAAAAAAACAAGTCAAGATTATCTATTTGTTTATTTATTTAGTCAGCACATATTAGTTATTTATTAGTTATTTATTTATTACTTAATAAACATAGATACCTTTTTAACAGAGATTCTTTTTTTTTGTACTTTGAATTAAGAATTTTATATTGAAACATAAATAATTATATGGATTAGTAGCTGACCACAAAACGAGGCAAAATAAAAATCCAGGTGTTGCAACACTTTTTGGCATTGATTGTAGAAGCACAGAATCCAGAACCCAGGTTTAGAACACAGACTGTAAGATGATTTCTGCATGAACTTAAATTGTGGTGGAAGAGGTGCTGCAGAATAAGTTTAGGCACATCTGAAGAGCATTTCAAGGCAGCAGGAGCACAGGCCAGTCTGTGAGCACCTACTTTGAATGAGTTGAGAGAGAGCAGGGATGAAAATTAACTCATTGCCATGGAATCAGAGCCCCAGGAGCCTGGCTCTGTGCACTAGGAGTGCACACATTTCTGTGCCATCTGTTGAAGCCTGGTACCTTTGGTCTGCGTTAAAAAAGTGCGCAGACTGCACTCTTCATGAATTGACTAAGAGTGAAGGCAGTGGAACGATCTTTGATGTAGCAGCTCAGTGGTTTGAGCCGTGGTTTCAGCAGTGGAATAGCAGCAGGTTCCTCTGGAGATAATTCTCCCTCCCACCACCCCCTGCAGGAGCCTGAGCAGCGAGGGGTGCAGGGGCTGGGGACGGCACTTCGTGCTACAGCTCTTGGGGCTGTGTCCTCACGGCAAGGCGGGATCAAAAGACCTCAAGTGGGAAAATATAACCTACAGAGAGAGCGTGGCTCAAGGCATCCCTCAGGACCGAGCAAGTCCTGTGCCTCAGCAGTCTCCAGCTCCCTGTCTATGTGCTTCACAAGAAACAGTCAAGTTGGTTTTCCCCAAAAAGCAAAAAGCAGTGCTGGTGATGTTGCGAGACTGCAAGTTTACATACCCAGAGAATTTGAAACTCAGACTGGGAGTTGATTCCTCCCAGTGTTACTCAAAAGCTGATGTTTTTTTTTACTGGGACCTTCACTCACCCACCTAAATTGTGCAGCTTTCTGCTTCACGACGCTTTAAAAAGCTTTAAAAGCTGGAGCTGCTCTTTGAAGTTGAACTCAAAAATCTCAGAATCCTGGTAAGCATTTAGAGTGAAATGTTAAATACTCCACATTTAAGGCTTTATATTAAAAATACCTAAGTAAAATTAAAAACTATTGCTCCTGATGACTTTTCTTTATGGCAGAGCTCACCCTCAAAAGGGTAAAAATATATTTGATTTCTGGCAGCTTCTTCAGATTTTCTAGCAGTGAGAAGCAATATGATCAGTAATTAGTTTTCAAATCAGAATATCTTTTAAGTTATTTATTGATATGTTTTTTAATTAATCACCCCATGATATTTTTTTCAGACAGACTACTTCATAAGGGAGAGTTTTATCAACAGATTATATTTGCTAAACCACAGGAGCATTGCGTATTGTTGTGGTATTTACAGCTAAATTCTGCTAATTAACTATTTCTTATTTTCTTTACACTGATTTTGTCACATTTTTTTGGCTCAGAGTATAAAAATTGACAATGTGAAATGTTAAACTGAGGATTGACTTAATTGAAACCTTTCATTCTCAATACTTTTAATTTTAGTAACGCAGAAAAAATTCCAAATTCAGAGTCTTAGATCTTCTCATCAGAAAGGATATACTTCTCAGTAATAGGTTGTCAAGTTTTGAAATCTTTTGAGTGCTGGGGGAATATGTACTGAAAATAATCAACTAAACTGGTTTTGGCCTTGTGAAGCCGGTCTGTCGTGGAAGTGCATTTCAAAATATGCAGGGATGTTTCACCAAGGTGGCAGATGACATTGGTGCTGACCTGTTCTGCAATCTCTCTGCTGAGTACACCCAGATTTCATGCTCTGGAGAAAGAGTACCAATCTTTTGCCTGTTCAGAAGAAGGAAGGATTGAAAGTTGGGGTTAAACTCCACTTTGGCATAATCAGGCATCTCAGGTGTGTAATTCTCTGTGAATGAGAATGTATAATATGTGTATATAATATCATCACATGCAATGATGTAAAATGGTACCTTCTCCATCCTCTCATTGGTCACTTCTTTTTCTTTGCTGAGGTGTCATGTCACATCTTTCCTAGGTTTGCTGGAAGTCTCTTTTCCCCAGTTGTTTGTTATTGAAGCTGATCTAGCTTTAGCAAAAAGACTTATTCAGCAGCAAAACGTTCTCATTTTGACATGCTTTCTCTTAGCCTCAAAATCTCCATTTTCTGTTGTTCTGGACATAAAAATACCCTGTCATCTGCTAAAAGCAATCACCCAGTGCTGCTCTATGGTGGGTCTGATTTATTCTGCTGCCTTGTGCAGGGCTCTCTGGTGCTGGCAGGTTGTGGCAGTCCAGGTTTGATGCTGGTGGCATGGTGGAGGTCAAGAGCCATCTGGTCCTGTGATGGCTGAGTGAAGGGCTTAGTGGTTGCAAGGATGTCCTCTGGCCACACTAAAATGGATTAAAAGCTGTTTGTGGTGTCGTGGAGGCCCTTGATAAAGCCAGACCCAAGATTTTGAGAGAATGTGTTTGTGTGATGTGCCTTATTTACATTTCAGTGTGCATTAAAGTCTCCTGATCACAGAGACAGCTGGTGGAAGGCACCGGGTAAAGGATTTCTGGATTACCCATGGCACAAAATGAGGAATTTTCTGGTGGTGGAGGAAGGAAATCACATCCCAAAATTCACTGCAAGTCCAGCCCCGTGCCGCACCGCTGCTCCTGCCAGGCAGTGATGGCCTCTGCTTAGAGACCACAGCAGGACAAACTCCAAATTCATGGCACCCAGGGCAAACTCCAGGTCCTAGGCAAGCCAGAACCCACAGCACAGAAACACATAAGTGGCCTGAATGATAATTTCAGTCCATCACTTTGTCGCTATTGATTGCACCCCATTGGATCGATGCAGGCAGATTAAATGTGAGAATGAACGAGGAGAGCTACAAGTAACGACCTGCAGAATCTTCCAGCAGTTGAACTTGCTGTACCAGTGCCAGAATTTGATCAAAGCCTGTCTTTGTGTGGTTGGAGTGTAGGGAAGTTTTAAGATGACTTGAACAGAAGGTCTCATTATTTTTGTTTGAATGTAAATACACAGATTATTTCTTTTAAGAAGAGAGTGTTATGTTCGTGTTTTTTTCTGTCTGCGTGCTGGAAGACAGATTACATAAATATTGGTCAAAGCAAGCCATTTTTGATCTCTGTACTCCCGTCAAATCCTGGATGTTTGTCATGAAAACAAATGCAGCTGTATATCTGTTATATTTATTGCTTTACATAGTTGCAAAGATGACCTCTACTGAAAACTCCTCCTAAATAAGTAATTAAAAATTGACTCACTTGCTCGTCCTCTTTGAAAACATCTTTGTAGCTCATTTCCGAATTTCATGAGCCTGACTTCAAACTAATTCAAGATTTAACAGCTGCTTTTACTGCTGACAATTGTCAGCAGCAGCCCTGGCCAGGCTGTTGGCTCATTCAGCAGGCAGCAAGGTAGAAACCCTTTCAGCCTGAGCAAAACTCTCTGCTCTCTCCAAAGGCACAGCTGATCCACAGCTCCAGCTCTTGGTGCTGACCAGCTGTGTTCAGAACCTGCTGGTTTACGCTGATTTCTGAGGTTTCAGCCTTTTGACTGCTGGTGTGTGTCCATGCTCATGCCTGTAATTTGCTGGAGATTTCCATGGGATTAGCGCACAGCAGACAAAAAGTGAAAATTAACTCCTCTGCTTGTGTACATCTAAATAACTGTGCAGTTTCTCAGTGCTTTACAGATGCATGGGTAAATGCATAAACTTCCTAATGTTCACTCTTCCTCTCAGGTTCCCTGAGATGAAGTGATGTGACATGATGTATAAACTTCAGTGACAGTGTCCTAAAACTGGAAAGAAACCGAAGAGAGTCAGGCAAATGGAAAAGGCAGGGTTTTCTCCTGGTTTAGTGAAACTGATGTTGGTTTTTTGGGCAGGAGGAATTTCATCTTTGCTTTACTGAACTATCACTGGCCCCTGTTAACATACTAAACTTTATGTGGATGAACACTGAGACTGATACAAGCCTAGTCTGACATGCTGATCAGTTCTTTATTACAAATACCTTTGTATCTCCAAATATCATCAGCCTGTAAGTAGATATACTGACCTTCATCAAAAAATTAGATTCTGTTTTAACAACTCACAGCTCACATCTCTTTGGGATCCTGCTCCAAGTGCATGTATGGGGAGTTTGGTGTGTGAAATGCAAAACCCAGGGACTCGTAGCCCAGGGATAATATTCTGTAGCAATTTAAACCCAAGATGTCACTTGTCAGTGCAGACAAAGCCCAGTCATGTCATTATTCTTTTCCTTGTTGCACAGGCAAGGCTGGCAGGGTGTGCTGGAGAAAGAAGCACAGCCTGAACATTCTTCCCTTTTCTGTGGGCAGGAGACAGGAGGAGATGGGTTTAGGATCTAATGGAATAGAGTTGTTCTAATGTGCTTGTGCTCAGCTGGTTGCTAATGTGACAGTAAACTGTAATCCCTTTTCGTCTTTGCTTCTGTATAATAAATTGTGTTTACCAATTATCCCTTATAGATCTGCACTAAAATTAAATGTAAAAAAATGGAGTATACGATTCAGCACATGAAGAGATGAAGGTTGGTAATATTTACTCTGACTGTCCCTTTAAAAATGTATTTATTAGTAGGATAGTTATATGTGAAAATATGAAATGAGCTTGAGTGGGGGTTTTTAGGGTTTTGGGGTTGGTTTGGGGTTTAAATATTTTTTTTTATATATTTTGCATATTTTCTTCTTATATGTATGGTTAAAATGGTCTAAACTCAGAGTAAACTTACTTGATCAAAAACAGGATGTATGAGGCTTTGTGTCTGTGCACACACAATATCCTGACTGTGCTGTGGTTTTCCTGCTGGGATCTGGAAGCAAACTCACCAGGACCTTCTTAATCTTTGCTTTGCTTCCCCTCTGCTCTCTGTGCCTGACTGATGTGTCTGAAGGCCTTTGCTATAAGTCAGGCTGGCAGAAACAGAATCTTTGAGAGGGTTTATGGAATCTTTTGTTCTCCTTTTTATTCAAAGGAAACTTTACTTGGAAAAGGATTTTAATTTTGTTTCAGGGGCTAGAATGACTTTGGTTCTTTTTTAATAAAAGAAGGTTTCTTCAAGTGTTACAGTGATGTCAAAAGTATTACAACAGTTAAACCCAGATACTGCGACTCCATAATTTATAGAGCTGCAAAATAAGGGCTCCTTCTGTAAATGTGTGTTTGTTTTCCTTGTACAGACTCCAGCAGTTCCACAGTCACCTTTGTCAAAAAAATCGCTGTGTTGTTTCTGACTGGAAATAAATGTTTGTCTTAAGTAAATTGTAAAGTGGGTAGCTGCAGGATTTCTTCCAGGCAATTTGCTTCCATTATATATAGAAGAATCAGATGCTAATTTGTATTTTTTATATAAACACGCAGAGCAGACTTGCAGCAGTCAGACTGTTCACCATATGATTCCTGCTTGCATTCCTGCTGCTAAAGAGCCAGCAGAAGGGGAAAGCTCGGGCTCATGGACAGGAGGCTTCAACCAGCAGAAACAGCCTTTCAATTTTTTCCAGAAATGCTGTTTGAAGAATTTATTTTCTTTGTTGTCATCAGTGTCAGACCTGCCTCACAAAATACAACTTGCACAGAGCACACAGGCAGTGGCACAGGGATGAGCTCCCCTCGGAAAAGAAGAGGTTGTGTGATTTAAAGTTAAGGTGAATTAACTCAAATGCTCCTTTAGCTGTGAGAGGGAAAGTGGGCACTGCCTGGTCTGGGTTTTGCTGGCAGCCACCCCTGGCCCATGCCTTTGTCACGTCCTTCAGTCCCCTGCAGGGTTTGTGGCTGTGCTGATGAACTTCTTGAGGATGCTCTGGTGCCCTGAGTTGTTTGGCAGCTTGTAATCAGGGCAATTTAAAGATTCAGATCTTCAATCAGGAGGAAAGAAACCTTCAGAAGAGGCATCTTGAGTGAAAAATAACTTCTGGGTTGTGATTTATTATCTACTTTGTGCCAAGATATTCTGACAAATTAGAACTGAAAGTGCTGGAAATTGCTTCAATTTTTCAGATATTTTTTTTTTTCTCTTTCCAGAAACAAAAATGCATGATCTCTTCCATGCCCTGAAAATTCACATATACAGGGTGGTCTGGGTGGTAACAAAAAGCCTGGTAATGATATTTTTCCAGATGTCCTGCCTCTTTTGGGCTTTTCCTCCAGTCCAGACTCTCATGGGTTCCATAAAAGGAAATTTCCTTGTGTGAACCTAGCAGAATTTCCTGAGTCCAATTGATACAGTCTTACACAAAGTATTCCCCCTCAAATTAGATGAATTCCAGCAAGGCTTTTGAGTATTTCTAGTCTTTCTGCGCTTGAAATCCAGTGGACAGTTTTTAATCAAGTTTAGTGTTGAATTTATTAATTCTACAATTATCTCATCAGTGAAATTTCCAGTAGGCTCTGACAGAAAGAGGGACAATCTATGGAGATCAAAGAAAATCATAAAAATGACCTTTTAAAACTATTAGCTGGAAAGACAACTCTGCATTACTGACACAGCTGATCTCCAAACTTCACAAAATTTGCCTCATTCTGTGTAAGTAATAGGTTTTGGCAGAATTTTGGTTTTGTTGGGTTTTTTTGGTTTGTATTTTTTTAAATTAATGAGTAGAACATTGCCTGGTTTTCCTTAGGATCAAGGGAATTTTAGTTCCACTTTGTATTTTGGGTATGTATTTGTATTTGTATGTATTCTGAGCTACTGCCTTTACAAACAGTGTAACAAACAAACATATTTTGGTGATTTGGAGCTCTTATTCCAAGAGTTCTCTTGTGTTTGGGTGTCCTACTTAAGACATCCTAAATGGGAATGAAGAGTACCTAACTTTATCACAATGGGGACCTGTTCAATGCCCCAAACAAAAAAAAATCACAAAAACCCACAACAAAAACCAGACAAACAAACAAACAAACACCC
>WAAG01008361.1:3390-16033 GCA_013390105.1 Tichodroma muraria | reverse complement strand
TTTTTTTTTTTTTTTACAAAATTTAACAAGCCTAAATGTTTCTCTTGTATCAAGTTAGAAGAAAGACAAGTGATCCGTAAAACAAGAAAAACAAGTGTGAAGAGCTGAACGTAAGCAGGAGTGGTCACACATTTCTGACCCGGTGCAATTACCTCATCATTTCATCTATTAACAAGGTGGGGAAAAAAGCAATTTGCAACATTCAGAACTTTAATGAGCCTATGAGAAATGACTGGAAATCATACCAAACAGCCTTCTAGGAGAGAGGAAAAAAAAAAAAAGGATGTGGAGAATCAAATTAGTAAGAAGCACAGAGAAAGAAATGCCAGATTGTTTTATTGGACAGTTTTGTGGGCATGTTCAGAAAGGTGTATGTTTTCTATAAATGTATTTGGACTACATGGCCTTTGGCAAAGGGAGCATTTACTAGATAAAACAGCTTGATGAAGTGGAACAAATGTGAAAATGAAAATACAATGCTGAGTTTCTTTGATTATCTGCTGAAACATGCACAGGTTTGCAAGATAAGTTTGAGCAAGTGGTGCGGATTGATGAGATAAATCTTGTTCCTGAACTCAGCAAAAGTTTTCCATTCAGGAGAAACTTCTTCTGCTCCCTCTGCCGCAGGCTCACAGATCCTTCAAAGCCTTTAAAAGCACTCTGCTGCACATTTTATGGCCAAAGATTACTTCTGTGAGAGAATGGCCTCAGCTGGGACACCCTCTGCCAGCTCAGCCAGAGATGTGGCTCTGCCCTGGCCGAGCCCCTGGCACTGATCATTGTGGCCCTTCTCTGTAGTTTCTTCACCCAAAATATGCTCAGGTGGTCACTCCTCCAGTACCTATATCATTCCACTGGTTTTTTTCATTGAGTTTTCTTTATTTTTGGTCATAAAAGTGAAATGTAAGGTGCTAAATGCACTAGTGAGGGACAGTCTTGCTGCTATGCTGTAATGGCAGTGTTGTAGAGACATAAACTGCACGATTTTTGAACAGGCACAAGGAGGCAAACTATCTGAACTAATACTATTAAGTGAGCCAAGCAGTGCAAAAAGTAAAATGTTTGGTTTTAGCATCAAACCTTGTTGTATTTTTTTTTTTTCCTGGTTTGGTTGGCTATGGGTGTGCACCCATTTAATTTAGCAGCAGCAGGAGAGGGTTCACACCGCCGTTGGTTCCATTATTTCCCTGTCCCTTCCTTCACTCTAAACCTGCAGAAAGCAGTAAAATACCTTGAGAGGGGGTGGGATGTGATGGCTGTGGAAGTTCTGAGCAGCCCTGGCAGTGTTCAGTGGAGAAATGCTGATGAACAGCCCCACAATAAATGCCACCAGCCCAGCGAGCCTGTTCAGGTACGGAGGATCCTCAGGGTGGTGGTTGTGGTGGGGAAGATGAGCAGCTCAGAGGGTTGTGGTGAGCAGCAATATTTAACACCCAGCTCTCAGGTGCTCAGGGTAGTGACCAAGTGTTAAGGGAGTAAATTACTTAAGGATGGTTTAGAGACCACTAGAAAAATTTCTCTCCATTCATTTCTCTCAAGCTTAAGAGTCGACATCAACAATTTTTATTTTCAGTGCATTGTTCTTCCTTCTGTAGAGACATAGGGCTATGGTGCCTTGCCTGGACCAAAAGGCAAGCACCTTCCCCTCTTAATGTTACATTATTACAGGAAAATAAAATTACAGGAAAATAAAATTACAGGAAAATATTGCATTCCAATAGCAAGTGGGGCCCACGTGTCTCCCTGATTACACCTGACTCTGTGTAGGGATGAGAGCTAAATTCTGCAGGAGATGGGGTAAAATAACAATTAGAAGAGTGAGGGGGTATTTTCTAATCTCAGGCAGTTTTTTTAATCACTTAGTCAGGGAGGGCATTTAACCTGGCCAGGATATCCAGAAGTGGGTAAATCTCACAAATTTAGTAATTTTTAGATTATCCTATATTCTGAGTGAAAAAGACATAAATGAGACTGCTGTAAATGTATTCTTGTGCTGATCTATAATCAGTTTTTTAAAGGACTGTCATTGTTTCCATTCAGAGGCTCACTTCAGTTTTAAGGGATGCACGAGAGCCTGGCTCACCTTTTCTCTACCATTCTTGTTTCACTATAAACCTGTCTCCCTCTTCACTTGTGAAAGTGTATCTGATTTTTTAGTGTCTCTCATGTGGAAGACTTCCTGTGGCACAGCTCTTGCAACACTCTGGACCAATTTCTACTAGTTCTGTGTCCATTTTGAAAGGCAATGGATAGACCCAGTATGGACTGTACACATAATATGATACTTGCATGTTTTCCTCATGTGCTATCTTGATTGTGATTGTGTTGTGGTCAGACACCACTATCGAGCTGCAAAAATTATTTCCTTTATAAGTTTTGAAGAACAAAAGACCTTCTTGCATGGACCACAGCATTCATGTGAAGAAAAGTGTTTAGGATTTTTATTATAATAATAACTATCAGCTTAACCCAGTAGTGTACAAAGATAAACATGCACCTTTAATGTTATTGAACCAGCATTACTGAAATTATTCCTTGGCATAGTTGTGTAATCACAGAGGCACTGCTTTGGATTTTCAAAATCAAATCTAGAGAGAAATCCTCCCACAGATGAAACTTTCTGTCACTTAGTTTTGTTGATATGCATGCATCCCATGTTTTTACAAGTGGTATTACTATATGGCTATTCCATGTCCACAGATGTGTCTGTATTTTAGTTAAATAACTCGCCATGATTTTACTATTTTTATGCATTAAGGGCTGGCTGGAGTACCAAAGACTTACTCTCAGCATAAATCCGTGAGGAAATATTTATAAAATATTTTTTTCTTGCACCAGCAAGACTAAAAAGCAAACCACACTGCAAAAATGAAAACTAATATACACTTTATATTTTGTTGATGTTGTTGTTGTTGTTTTAAAAAAACAAACCAAGGTTGACTTTCCATTTAGCTCAGAGTGCATCACTTGGAGCCTCGTGTTTTGTTAACAAGGATGGACATTACATGCTCTTAGCTCCTTTTTGTCTTTGCAGCTGGTAAACTGAGTGCTTTTGGACCTCTTCTTTACCATCATGTAGCGCTCCTGAATTCCACCTCCACAGAGTGTAGAACACTCTGTCCAAGCAGTCCATGGTTTCAGCCTACAAACTGAAAAAAATAAGTGATTTGGTTAAGTTCTTAGTAGTAGAAACCCCTGCTAGGTATAACCAAGTTGCATTTGTCAAACACTGGAAAAAGTAAAAGAAATTTAATACCTGCATTACAAAAGACAGATAAAATTATGAAATTGCTAAATTTCAGACAAGCATGAGCCACAACTTAGCAGTAATTCCTATCCAGATAATGTTAATTATACCACAAGATACGTTTTGTTGATTTGAGGAATCTGTACTTGATGATACCATCCCCCATTGGAAAAGCATTTTGAGCAGATCTCTTGGAGCAGCCTGAGTCTAAATCAGACTACTGAGGTGGAAATTAGTTCAGTTTTGAAATTCAGCATTGAATCCAGGAACAAATTCTTTTAAATGTTTGAAGTTAATGGGATGCAAAGATGACCACTCAGATCTGCAGAAACTGCAATCAGTCCTTTGCCAGGTGTAAAGTTTAAACTTTTTCACACTTTTGTGTGGAGTAGCTAAAATTGTTTTAGTGCTGGGGCATGGACAGATGAGGGGCTTTCTCCATGGTGCCCTAAGCTTAGGCTGGGTGATTTTGGTGATGGGCAAGCATTGAAAGTGGCTGGGTTACATTGCATGGCTAAAAATTGACTGAAGTGCTGAAGATGCTCTCACAGAATGGAGAGGAGCTGCTCACAAACTCCTGTCATGCTGAAAAGCCACGAACACACTAAAAGTGGTCGCACACTCACCTGGATATTGCTCACTATCCAAATTCTTCTTTGCTTGTTCGCTTCTCCTTTTCTCCCGGGCCTCCTTCCAGCGCCTTTTTTCCATCCCTGTTCCCCTCAGGCACTTCCTCACTCTGCATTTTGTACGCTGGACGGTCTCAGGGCAAGCTGTTCCCCCAAACTGGGGCTCTATTTTAATCATCCTCGTCCTGATCATGTGGCCCTTGCCACAGGAGGTGTTGCACTCGGACCACTGGGACCACTCCGTCAGCTCACAGTCGATGGCTGCGGGGAATAACAAACACCAAAAAATGATACAAAATCCATGAGATCTAAACACAAGAAACACACAAGATGTGCCTGATGAATATTTACACCCCAACTACATGAACTCTGCTTAAGCCTCCAATCTCCTCAGCAATTGTTTGGAGGCTGCATGTCAAAATTTTCTGAGTCCATTTCTAGCAGAAGTGTTATTTGACACGCTTTTCAATTTCTTCTTCAAGAGTGGTGCTGGCAGATCACTAAAATTACAAAGAACTTATAAATAAATTCTCCTGTGCCTTCTTCAATTTTCCCACCCATCTGTCTGTTTTGTAATGAAAAGCTGTTGAAAATTGAGTTATATTTAAAAAGAATTTGATACCTCTGAGATCTGAGCCTTGCTTTGCTGGCAGTGTTATGCAATAAGCCATATTCACTAATATCATTATATCTTAAAAGTTTTCATCTTTCAGCACTGCTTAACACTTACAGCCCCAGTGAATAATAATCAAAATGATATTTCACATTATTTAAGAAAAGCTGAATGAGCAATAACACTGTAAAAGCCTTTTAAACCAATATTTTCTGGGGAAAAAAATGTAATTTGTGATAAAACCTCATAAACCAGCTGGCAACAGGATGCTAAAAGCAATCACCTCTCATTCGTTCAGCAGTGCCTTAGGCTATCCCACTTCACAAAGACTGAAAAGCAACCAGAAATTTGCCCTACCCAAGAAGTGGGGGATTTTAATGACGTAAGGTAAAAAAACCTCTGCAGCTGCCCCCACACCGTCCAGTAACAGGTTGCAAAGCGATACCATTCAGAAGTGTATCAAAGGTGATACACTTTTTTGTGCTCTTTCTGAGCTAAAAGAATCACACAGGTGATTTCAACTCTTCTTTCTTTCTTTCCTGGCACACTGTCTGCATTTGAGTGATAAACCATGTTTTGTAATTCTGACTTGTTTCCTTCTGGGGAGTTGCCTGGAACTGTGGTGTGTTAAACATGCAGAGCTGCATTCCCATGGAAATATTGGGAATTAGCATGGGGTGAAGTAGGGCAAGCTGACCTTAAGACTCCGTCATATATCAGCTCTCAGTTGCTGAAAGTGTATAATAATAATAACAATAATAATAACTTTTTTAAACAATGCACAGTTGATACCCCGCCTATCTAAGAAGTGGTGCTAAGAAGTAGTGGTAGAGGTTTGACCCATAGATTTTGACACATAATTAGCCCCATCTTCCCAGGGTATTCTCCAAACTTACGGCATTCTGGCAGCATGCATTTCTCTGCTTGTTCCAGCTCCTCGTTGCAGTCTCCCAGCTCAGCAGCAGATTTCAGCATCCTCTGCCGGGTTCTCATTCCCTTCCCACAGGTTACACTGCAGTCACTCCACTCAGACCAAGGAGAGAGCAGGCAGGGGATGGTATCTGGTAGGAAATAAAAAGGTAATGAATTCTTATTATCAACGATTTCCCTTTATAAATAAATTATGAAGGCACACATTTTGAAAATAATACAGGTGGAAAATGTGCTGCGTTTTATCTGTCATCAGCCAATTATACTTTCTTGTCACAAGCTGAATGGTGCTGCTGGAGAAGCTCAGAAGACTTTATATTAAATTGAAAGGTTTGCTTGATTTAAATATCTTTGCTATCTTTTTCTGTATCTAAGTCATATCTGCTAGGTCTCAGTTCATCTGGGGAATAAATAGTTTAAGGAGTTATGTTTCAATCATAAATCCTGTAAAAAAAAAAAAAAAGAAAGGATTGTTGCAGTGAACAGAACTGGAAGTCAACTTAATTTAGCCTAAAAAGTGAAACTTCCATATTTAATCTACCAAAAAATATTTTTAAAATTATCTCTGATGAAAATTTAACATTTCCTAAGAAATTAATATTGCCAGTAAGGGTGTGGCTGGCTGATTGCACAGAAGAAACACCTCAGTTCCTGAACTTTTCAAGGGTTAAAAGGGGAGGGCACTGTTTTATTTGTTTTATTTTAGTCTTATGGTCAAATATACCTCATATTGCATAACACAGAGTTGTTCAGGTATGGCTTGCTGATAACACACACCACTGTGTGGGTCATACAGCAACAGGATACCACTGAACATTTTTTTATTGATGCTCCCATCCTTATAGTGAATGTGTTACTTAATGCATTACCCCTAAGATTTTTCTCCTAATTTTAAGGAGGACAAGGAAAAGCAGCGTGGCTTTTGGTTTAGCTGTGTTCTTTGTGTGCTGGGGCAATGTGTCAGAAATGATGTCTCTTTTTTGAGAAGGGGAGAGGAACTCCCAGGCACTCACGGCATTCGGGCATCATGCATTTCTCTGCCTCAGTGGTTTCTGCCTTGCACATGGATCCATCAGCAGGAGTCATCTTGATCATCCTGTGCCTTCTCTTCATGCCCGTGCCACAGCTGGCGCTGCATTCGTCCCACTCACCCCATTCAGTGACAAGGCAGCTGCTGGGAGCTGTTCAAAGTGGGCAGAGAATGTTGTTCATGAGTATCACAGGACCAGCTGAGTCGGAAGGGACCCCCAAAGATAATGGAGTCCAGCTCCTGGCCCAGCACAGGGTCATCCCCGAGAGTCACACCACATCCCTGAGAGTGTTGACCAAACACCTCTTGAGCTCTGTGAGGCTTGACGTTGTGACTACTTCCCTGGGGACCCTGTTTCAGTGCCCAAATTTTTTTTGATATCCAAACTAAACCTCCTCTGAGGCCATTCCTTTGTGTCCTGTCACTGTCACCAGAGAGCAGAAATCAGTGCCTGCCCCTCTTCTTCCCCTCACGAGGAATTTATAGCTGCAGTGAGGTCTGACCTCAGCCTCCTCTTCTCCAGGCTGAACTTAACCAGTATCCTCAGCTGTTCCTCACACAGCTCCCCCTCTGGAACCTTTATCATCCTCGTGGCCTCCTTTGGACATTCTCTAATGGGTTAATAACTGTTTTTATACTGTGGCACCCAAGATTGCCCCCAGCACTCGAGGTGAGGCTGCCCCAGCTCAGAGCAGAGCAGGACAATCCCCTCCCTTGCCTGGCTGGTGGTGCTCTGCCTGATGCCCCCAGCACAGGAATGTCCCTCCTGGCTCCAGGGCACTGCTGACTCACATTCAGCTTGCCAAGGACACCCAGGTCCCTTTCCCTGGCATTGCTTTCCAGCCTCTCATTCCCCAGTCTGTCCATATATCCAGGGTTGCCCCATCCCAGGTGCAGAATCCGGCATTTTCCCTTGTTTAACTTCATGTGGTCGGTGGCTGCCCTGCTCTTTAATTTGTTGAGGTCTCTCTGCAGGGCCTCCCTGCTTTTGAGGGAGTTAGCAGCTTCTCTCAGCTTTGGATCATCTGGGAATCTGCTTAGTATCTCTTCCAATCTTGCATCCAAGTCATTTATTAAGGTATTGAAGAGCACAGGGCCTAAGGAGCCTATGGAGCTCTGTTGGACCCCAGTAAGACTCACATAAAAAATTATTTGTACAGTGCTCCTGCTATTGGCTGGATTTTATGAAGCTGAATTAAATACTTACAGCATTCCTCATTTACAATGCACTTTTCAGTCTCTTCAGTAGGCACTTTGCACATGGAGCCATCCTCGGGGAACTGTTTTACATATCTCTCCCTGGATCTCGTTCCCATCCCGCAGGAGACGCTGCAGGGGGACCACGTAATCCAGTCAGACATCATGCAGGTGGAACCATCTGAAACACAGAGAGTGCTCAGGTGTGGGGATTGACAGAACTGCTGCCCATTTGTGTGCAGCATCCCATTGAGGCTGCCTTTCACACTGTCCTCTCCTCCACTGCACCCTTCACTCCTCTCCTTTATACCTCTGTGCACTTCATGCCCTGACACTGCTGAGATGCAGAATTCACCACAGGCAGCTTTCATTCATGTCCTTCAGCAGTTTTCTCTTGGCCACAACTCAAGCCATGCTACAGCAAGCGACATCCTCGAGACCTTCAAAGGAAAAGTAAACTCTACAAGGTATTCTCCTCCTCCACCTTCCATTCCTGGTTACCTTCATCACTGCAGCCCGGACCCATGCAGGGCTGAAAGTCTTGGGTGTCTGGGCAGGGCACACTGAGATCCAGCTGAGCTTTAAGCATTCTCTGCCTCATCCTCTTGCCCTTTTCACAGGTAGAGGAGCTGCAGGCTGACCACGGGGACCAGTTTGAGTAGATGCAAGTCTCAGGGGTATCGTCTGAAAAGTGAGGAAAGGAATTGAATGTCAAAAATGGTCTTCCATTTTTCTTTCCTTTACTTGGCAAATAATTACTTTAGATTCTAATAGGATGCATTATTTCCTTCTGCGTTCTATCTTCTCCATTTTAGCCCAGAAGAAGAAAAGAATTGCCAATTGCCAACTTTCTTTCAAAAAAATAAACTATTTGAACCCCAAAAGTCTTCTCTCTTTTATTGCCTATATTGTTATTGTCATCTCCTAGGTATACATGCAATTTCTTTTCTGTACAAGGGAAGGCTAATTGAAGACACCAGAAGAGATGAAAACCTAAAGCACTGTTTGACACTGAGTGGAATTTTTGTTCCTAAGTAAGTTTTGTACCTTACCTACTAATGACAGCAGGGAATGGAACAAAATATAAATTATTAGTAACGCATAAACTAATTTCAAAAGTACCTTCTTCTTTTTCCTCTGGTGCTAGATCTGCCACAATATCATCTATGTTATCAGGAACGATATTGCACTGCTCCCCCTGCAAAAAAATGATTGTGAACACTGAAGAGAGGAAACTCATCCACGAGGGGTTAAACCAGCACATTGTGAGCACACACTACTGTGTCTGCAGCACCTTTTTCTCTTCAAATTCCTAGACATACATAAAGAAAATCCCCAATTAAGGAGATGTAATAAGTGTCAGAATTACGAGAGCTAAGATCTCAAGACAGTTTAAATTTTTTCTGCCATGACCTTTGCAGTGGGTTGGTTAAAGAGTGTAGATTTGGAGGGAAGGGGGAGAAAGAATTGATTGGGTTTTTTTGGCTTACAAAATAGATTTTTGCTTGCTTGAGAATTTTACTTATATATATTCTACCTTTCGTGCAATTCTCTCAATGACAACTCTGGCCACCAGCTTGATAGATCCTCCTTCTGGATCATAAAATGGGCTTTGAGGATGATCTAAGCTTGTAAGAGGTCTGATCTTCTCCTGAGGCACTGTAGGTTTGTTAGGAGACTGCAACCAAAAAAGAAGAAAATGTTAGAAAATAGTACTTAATATAATTAATCTGCAGAAATTATAACTTCTCTGAAATGCTAAACTGCAAAATTGCAATGTGAGGTGAACTTGGTACACTCTTACTTACTGGTATGGGGATTTTTTGTTTTGTTTTTGTGGGGTTTTTTGTTTGTTTGGTTGGTTTTGTTGTCATTTTTGTCCTTCTTTGCCGTAAGAAATAGTTGAAGTCTCCTGTGCCAAACAGAACAGTTGGCATTGGATTGAAGCAGCCCCAAACTCGAGTTGATGTAGCTGCTGATGGCACTTCTTTGGTCTATACAAAACGGGGTGGGCACCCAAAGGCTTGTTTGTGACCAAAGCCATCTGTTTACTCAATAGGTGAATTAAACAGGTGAACATAAGTGAGAAATTCTTTACTGTGCTGTGGCCAAGCCCTGGAAAAGATTGCCCAGAGTGTGTGCAGAGCCTCCCTATGCTATATCAAGAGATATTCAACAACTGTACAGAATCCTTTAATCTGCTCTAGGATGTTTAAATAGAGAGATTGGACCAGATGAGTTGCTGTGCTTCCAACTTCACCCATCCTGTCCTCTGTGGTAATAACACCCCAGGTGAATGCCACATTATCCCCTCAGTGCTAATGCTGGTGGAACTCAGGCAAAACTGATGCCTTGGAGAGGCTTCCTGGAACACAGGCTGGACAGTATTAAAGGAATAAAGTAGGTATTTATTAAAAAGACCTTAAAAGGATGCACCTTGGCCAGTACAAGACCCTGGCTGTGGCTACACCCAAGATGGACACAAAATGGACCCAAGATGGACTCTGGGTCACGAGTTTTCACACTTTTATAAGTTTTGGTCCATTTCCATATTGGGGTTAATTGTCCAATTGCAGCTCCAGGTTATGCAGTCCCATCCTCCCAGGTTGCTCTCCTCAATTCTCTGCTGTTTGCACTTTTTGGGCCCAAAGCTGCAGCGGTGTCCTTGGTTCTCAGGCTGGAAAAGAGGCTGGTTTTGTCTGACTAAACTGTGAGGAGAACTTGCTAACACTTTATACGAAGTTCAGAGTTATATACTAAAGCAGTTACAGAATCTGGAAAACATGAAAGCTGAAACTTAAGTCATCAAAATATCCGACAGTGAAGCGTAGTTAACATCTGTTTAAATTAATTTTATTTCATTTTAAGAAAAAATTTAAGTAGAGTTAAAAGTGTAAAGGCATGGGCGGCGTCACCATGGATCAAACTGCTCTCCCACTTCACTGCTCTGAGGTGATATATGTGAATTAATTACAGAGTGGCTGTACCTCATAGGTGACGCCGCTGTCGGTGCCAGCATCCCAGGGGATCAAATCCTGCACGACTTTCTGGACCCAGCCGCAGTCCTTGGTGCAGAGGTCCTCGGCAGAGAGCCCCACGTTCCAGTCGGGGCTGGGGCCCAGCATGGTGAGGAAGGACATCAGGTGCCGGTGGCGATCCACGGAAAACTCAGCAGAGGGAGCAGCTCTCCTGCAAATCCGGGGGAAGAGTGTTAATAACTGAGCCAGAGGGAATTCAATCCAGAAAGCTTCAGCATCGTTCACGGAGGTTTGCACTGTTATAGGTGAAAGAGATACAGAAACACAGAGCTGCAGCAGTGTGCGTACGCATTAGTGGGATAACAATGACACCTGTCGAAACACTTGCGAAAATTCGGGCTAAAATAGCTGAGAAATTCCTCGATTGCTGGGTTAGGTTTTGCCCCTGCCCCCAAAGCTAATACGAGTTGTAACGCCAAAAGTTCTTGGAAGCGCTACTGCGTGCGCAGAAAAGGAGTCTTTAATAGAGTTTTAGTGCTCATGTAAGCGAGATGCGAGTGGCCACTGCCAGCCCTGGAGGGGTCAGCCAAGGCTTTGGCCGATGGCTGCCAGAGGGTGGGAGAACGCCTCTGCTCATCCCGCCCTCGTCGGGCGCTCCCCGGGGAAGGAATCTGCTGAATCAGCCCCGGCTCTGCCATGCTGACAGCGGCTTCCACATTCCCGGGCAAGCGGCAGGAAAACCAGCCCTGACTGGAGGCTTCTGCTCGCAGATGGAGAGCTGGAACCCTTCGTGGCATTTTTCTCGTGAGCAATAACAAATGCAGAATTATCTAAAGTATTATTTTGGTAATTCTGTTCTAAATTCTGGTCTGATGTCAACCAAATTTTCCTCAGCTACAGGACTTGGGTTAATGGAGTCGAGGTTTTGTTGTTTATTTTCTTTTCAATTTTATGCCAAAATACACTGGTTCAGAGCATCTAAAGACCGCATTTATTTTAAATGTGAGACGTTTTCGCAGTCTTATTTTTGCTTCCTATTTTAGTTAGGTAACTAGCAATAATGCCCATGCATGTGTAATAGTGAACAGACACTGTTCTACTGTAGTTATAAGGAGTTTATTCTTCCTATAAATGAGGTATTTGTGGACCTTTTTTTCTGGCTCAAAGCACTCTCAGCATATTAAGAAAACCAGTACAGCTCAATGATTTTTTAGTAGTTATCATGAAGTTTCAAATGTCAGATATCTACAAGTTAGAGTGTTTAGTTCTCCTTTAAGAGGCAAGTTAAGAAGCATTTGCTAATGTGTAAAATGCTCCGGCCACTTCTGTTCCAGAGTCTTTAGAAGTTGTTTCTTACTGTGTAAATTATCTTACATTGAATTAAAGACTCTGAGTAGAAGATTTGCTAAGTATTTGATGTCATTAATCCTGCCTTTCCCAGAAAGAAATGCAAATGACTTTTTTTTTCATTAGAGACAGAAGTCTGATTTCAGTTTTCTAATGCAAAGGCATAAAATAATGAATGACAGTATCAACTTCCCTCAGTGAATGTAGTATCCTGATATATTTGTCAAGCACAGAGCCGTGATTAGTCTTAAAAAGCCTGTTAACTGACTTCAAGTAGCAAAAGGATTTACTGCATTATAAGGGTTTCTATGAATTCCCTATAGGAATTCTATATTTCAAACACAGTAAGCAATACAATGTAGAAATAACAAAGAGATGTGTGTTTGTGTAGCTGATCTTGAGATGGAGCATATGTCTGACATGGACATGGCAGAACACGATATTCATCATGATATTATTATAAATAAAAATATGAGTGTATTTAAATTATATTTGTATTTAAATTATAATGATATCAATGTTGAAGCCCTGTTAAGGAACACTTCAGTGTGAGATTTACTCTACCTCCAAGACTTTAGATGTGTTAAATATTGGTAAACTTGAGCCTACCATAATTTTCCAATTCAGAGCACTTTGCCATCACCTATCTTCTGCTCCTTTGTTAGGGCAGAT
>WAAG01008354.1:26482-42141 GCA_013390105.1 Tichodroma muraria | reverse complement strand
CAGAAAATGAATTTCGAGAGAACTAGTGAAGTAATTATTGCATTCTACATCACTGTTACGACTCTAAGAAGAAATTACCTTGGGTTTTTTTGCTTGCTTGGTAGTTTTAGGGCTTAGCTGGTTTTGAGTTTAATTTTTACTGTTGTTCTTTGGGGGTTTTCTAGTTTGCTGTATTTTAAACTGGTTTTCCTGCATGGACTTAAACATGATCATATGAAAGTTGAGATGAATTTTTGTTACTGTTCACAATACATCTGTGACTCTCTATTTTTCCCCCCAGCAACATTAAGAGATTAAGACACTTTTCTCATTAAATAACAGTTTTCTAACATAGGTCAAGGATTCTGCCTGTCTCATGAGATATTTAAAACAACAAAATGTTTCTAAAATGCACTTAAAGGAACCTTGCAATGTTTCTTACCACAAGGTAAGTCAATTATTTCAATCCAAGTTTCTAACATTAAGGAATTTGCTCAGTTAGAACACATGCCAAAGTTTATTTTTCCCTAGCAGGCTGGATTAATCTGCTGAAAAAGCACTTCTCAGGGTTAACATTTTCAATGACTAGCTAAAGTATATAGGGGTTTTCCCCTTGTTTAACTGTTAACTACTGAGTAGAAGAGATGACAGCTCTTGTCTGTCATCACTGATCAAAGCTGTTTTCTCGGTCTCCTGGAAAACTTAAGGCACTTCTTAATTTTGTAGCAAGTGCATTTCTCACTCAGAAAAGCTGAAAATAAAGAAAAAAATAAAAAATGCACACAATAGACTCATCAGCTTTATACAATAAACCTAAAAGTTGGTAAGAACATCGGGGTATTTACCTTAACTTCCTGAGAAACTGGGTGAATGGAGAAGTAAAACATAAATTAAGGTGACCCTAGGATTTTCCTAAACATTTACCAGGGATTTTTCTAGGAAGGCAGAACTTCTGCTTCAGGTCCAATGTCATCTGCTGCTTAGCACAGGGTCACCTCCCACCCTACTTTACCTCACACCCTACTAGTACACCCTACTACTACACAACTACTTCTTGCACACAATTCCAACTCTCTCTGTTTTACCTGGGGACATCCAGGCAATTGCTTGTGATGGAGCAATTTCTGCAACAATGCTGGCCCAGATGCCTCATCAGTCACTCAAGGTTTTGATGTTCACACAGATCAGAAAGGTCAATTTAAGTACGTGCAAGTCATAAGACCTGAGATACCTGATAAAAATTACAGCTACAGTGACAATTTGTTTGAGACACTTCAGTTTTCAAATTAAACGTGGAAGGAGTCGAGTGCCCTGAAAAATATCTAAGCTTTGTTTCTCTTTTTCAGTGGAATACTAACACATAGGACTGTCCAGTACCTTGTGGAATAATTGAGTCATTTTAGTTCTAATTTATTTGGACATAAAGACTTACTCTGCCCACAGGGCTCATTGGATGAGCAGCATAATCTGATGTCAGATTATAGTTAGTTGCTTCACATATCATGCTTACTGGTCGCTCCTTCTTTTCTTCAGATGACATTGCTGCAGCAGTCCTGAAAATAGAATATGTAATAGCACTAGAACATGCTGTGTGTGCAGACTGCTAATAAAAAGCACCCCTAGATGTAGCCTTGTGCAGCCTGTGTCCTACTTTTCCAATCTGAAAGCAACTCACACTTCATTGCAGAGTTACCTGCACTGTGTTTTAAACTCCAATCTATTATAGATGAATTTTGAGATGTTGCTTAAAAACAGAATTTCTCTATTGGCACAAGGTGTTGGTGGGAGGGAAAAAGACAGGTATGAGCGTGAGATGGAAATGGGAAGAAATGCTCTCCAAAGGCCCCATCTGGCTTTGCCCCACTTGGGTGAGAACTGGCACACTGGTGAAATTTGGCCAGTTCTGATGGTTTTCACTCAAGCCACTGTGTGATGTATTGCAGCAGTGGTGGTGAGCAGGACACCAATAAAATCTTGAGGTGAGGTCTGAGTTCCATGCAGACCTTCTTGTACTGACATGTGTTTGACAAAACTAATGCAAAGGCATCAAATCCGAGCTATTATCCAAGGATTCAGAAAGTGTCCCAACTGGCCAAGGAAATAATCAATTGAGGAGAAGCTATCAGGCAAAACATTATAGATTAACAGCTTGTGATTGTCCCTAAGTGATTATAAAATTTATCCCTCTCTGGAAGTTTATTTGATGGTTATCTAATATCTGGGTCGTTTACTAAAATTACAGAATGACTAAAGTGACAAGAGGAAATTCACACAGTGCATAAATGTGATGCATTTCTATCATACAACTTGTCTGTGCTATGGTTTATATATTAAATATTAGTATAAAATATTTATCATTACTTTCAAGTAATTTAAACAAGTAAAACTATCTACATGTTGATCTGACTTGGAAAAAATAAATATCGCCACTAGTAATCACTGAATCTTACTTCATTATTAATGGACTTTAAAACCTGTGTTTTATAGCATGAAAAAGAAGGCACTTACTGCTCATTCACAACAAAAATACAGTTGTCCTGTGATGGCTGTCCTGTCACTGGATGTTTGCAGGTTACTTTTCGTTCATTATGACTGTGAAAGAGAGAGAAGGACAAGTATTAGGCAACAAGTTTTCATTTTTCCATCTCAATTATGTAAATCCAGTACATCAAATGTAGCAGTTCAGTGAAAACAATTAAGAATATTTCATTATGGCATATGACAACGTAAGTGTACACACTCACAAATGGATACATATATATATATATATATATATATCTATATCTATATCTACACACACACACTCAAAGGAAAAGCACGAGAACTAGTATTGAAGAATCTTCATTAATACTCTGAAAAGAGATGGAAAACGTTGCACTGGGTTAGTAACCATTTTGAATTTTAATAACAGTAAAAGTGGTTTTAGTTCATACAGGAACATAAACAATTCGCTTCAGCTATGACTTCATGTATTTATAAACAGGATTTCAGCTGGACAGGGACGAGTTGAGCATGAGACACATCTAACTGCTCTGTAAGGGTAAAACACTACTGTAAAAGCAACTGACCTCATCCTCAGGACATGAAGATACAAGTTTAAGATTTGCAATATTACAGATAAGTACCCAGTGACTGGAATAAGAGTGAGGGGTTGCAATCCCAGCACTACTTTTGCAGTAGTACTGGTAGTTGACTTTTTAATTCAGGGTGCTGCTCAGAAGTGCCTTGCAGTGGCTGTGAGGCTGAGCTTCACCCTCAGCAGCACAAAATGCTCCCTTGGCATTATCTCGTTGACCTGAACTGCAGATCCCACTGCTTGGAAGGAATTGCCCAAATTCAACAACTATCAGCTGCTGCCACACAGGAAAGACGTGTCTGGACTTGAGTCCTCCAGCCTCTGAAGGGAAGGAAGAGAAAGGGAGGGCTGGTTCTGGGCTGCTCGGCTGAGGAAAGACAGGGAACCGCCGGAGAAGGTTCCGCGCAGGGCTGTGGAGATGATGAGGGGACTGGAGCATCTCTCCTGTGAGGAAAGGCCGAGGAAGCTGGGACCGTTCAGCCTGGAGAAGAGGTGGCTGGGAGGGGATCTTATCAGTGCACCCACCCATCTGAAAGGTGGGTGCCAAGAGCAGGGCCGGGCTCTCTTCAGCGGTGCCCGGCGGCAGCGCGGGGGCACGGACTGACCCCCGGCCAGCTCCACCTGAACGGGAGGGAAAAGCAGCGAGAGGACTGAGCACTGGAACAGGCTGCCCAGAGAGGCTGGGCAACCTCCTCTGGAGAGACTCAAAACCTGCCTGCCACCACCCTGTGCCTCCTGCTCTAGGCGGCCCTGCCTTGGCAGAAGGGTGGACTAGATGATCTCCAGAGGCACTTCATCCTTAACACCTACTTCTTTTACTGCCTATTCATTTAACCATCTGAACTTTCCAAACTATGAAGCACAGCTCATCTCTTGAATGCCACGCTTTCCACCCTTCCTGCTTCTTAAAAACAACCTCAATTTAACAAGACTATCTCAATATTCTTCACTTTTAAAATAAAATTCTTTGGATCATCAGTTATAGAGCATTATTGATTAAAAGCTGCCTCCAAACAAAAGCCTAATAAGAAATCCCCACTGCTCTAATGTTGAGTGAATGGATAAGCCTTCCTAAACCTAGACTGCAAGATTAGAAAGACAGCCCGATTCTTTGCACTTCCTCTACTGGGATTTTAGAAACCTACTAATGCCTAAATGGAGAGACTGTTACAGAGCTTAACTGATGAGCTGGCAATTGCCAGTACTTCATCTCTGTTCTAAGTTCAGCAGATTTCTAAGTTTAGCCCCTGAAGGAGCTGTTGCAGAAATGTATCGATTACAATGAAGAGACAGGAAAGAGACGCTCCGAGGACAATCTGTGCCATTCCTCATTGCTGTGGTCTTACAATGCCTCTCAAGGAAAGCAGCCCAGATTAAAGAGAATTCAGATTCAAAACATTCCTAAGGAAGCATCCAGGTTTCTTTGGTTGTGGTTTTTATCTTTTGTGAGTCCTCTTTTTCTTCCCTTCCAAAACCTTTTTTTTTTCCCCTCTGACATTTCAGAAACTCTCACACCAAGGTGAAAAAAACCCAACAAACCAAACCATGGAGATGAGCTGGTCAAAACGCTTTGCCAAAATGTTGCTGCCTTGTTCATGTTAAACCTTGACAGGTGACTGTCAGCTGACATCCATAAATGTGGAAATAACTGGATCAGGGCTTCTGCTCAGGGACCAGAAATATTCAGGTTCACCCAAGAGGAGGCACATCCCGTGTTTTGTGTGAGTGCACCTCAATGAAGACACAGGAAGAGGCCACACTCAAGGAGTGCAGTGGGGAAGCCACACAAAACCAGGAGGGAAAGAAGGGAGAGGGTGGAAAAGTGAGAGAAGAGCAGAGGAAGCAATGTTCAAGAATAGTTTGCTTCAGGTTTGAGTCATACATCAAGTCAGCATTCCAAAACCACCAAAAAACCCTTAATCACAACACAGTTTTCCTCACTAGGCACACAGATGTTGAGATGTAAGGAGGTACTTGAGATTGCCTTAAAAAGGCAGAACACATCACAGACATGAAGCGTGCTCCTGTGGATTGCCCAGTACCTTCCTTCCAGACCTGTCCAGTCACTTCCTTCTAAAAGGGCAAGGCAAAGGGAAAACTGGCTTTTTTTCCCCTTCAGCTTAGACACAAGAGAGATCTCACAGGTGAACACTGGAAATTCAGCTTGTGCAACTAAGAGCGATGACTGTAAATATGTCAAACTGGATGAATAGATTTTAAATACTTCCATTTGAAAACTTTCTCATTACTCATCTAATTATTGCATTTTTGGCAGTAATTTAGCTGGTATTTTGACAAGGCTCCTCAAAATACTTGTGCAAGGTGTAGTGAAGCTTGATAATTATTGTCATATAACCCTCCCACATAACAGTAGGTTAAGGCATTTGTTTTAAACTCCACTTTGCAGAGTACAGAGAGTTTTATTCAAACCAAGCTACAGTTTGATATTCACAAACTTCAACATCCAATTTAGGCAGTTGTTCAGTTATCCATAAATTTCTGGGTACGCACACACACTCAGAATTTAATTTATTATACTACAATAATCTATACATCATCAATAAATCTCAGGGGAAATAAAGCAAAAAACTATTTTTTTCTTTTACTGAGAACTCTAATTCCAACTTTTTACCAAGTTCAATGCACAATTCAGAGTTCAACTCTGCATATTTATGTGTTTGTACTTTTGTATGTGGTAAGGGAGTGATTCACTTTGACACAGCCAGCTAGAAGCCAGTGTGTTACTTTTTACTTATGCAGAGATACAGCCTCTTCCTTCTCCTTCCAGCTTTTCCCATGTTTTGAGAACACAGGATAACCACACACAAAGTCTTCTGCACTTTTTCTGAAGGCCATAACTGACCCTTACTATTTTAGGATCCATATTAACGGCATGCTAAACACTAGAGACAAAGACAGGAAAGAATTCCCTGCGTATTTCATTACTATTCATGAGCATATTCTCCAAACTTGGTATGTGGCACAAACCATTCCTCATTAATATTTGCTACTGGAATGTGCCGGGCTCCAGAAATCTACACTAAGATGACATGAGAGAAGCATTTCAATGCAAAATAAAGCACAGTTCTTGCATGTTTCAAGACAATATTCTGTGCTTGATTCCAGTAGTGGTTTTGTACCTGCCATAAAAGAATCAAAAGCAAACAAAACCAAACCAACACTAACTACACCAAAAACACACAACCCTAACTACACCAAAATCGCCTCACATGGGTGGAAGGTTCTTTCAGTGCAAGAAAACTGATAGCAACCTAACAGCACCAACTTTACCTGACCCCTTTTCTCCAGAATTTTCAAACTTATCCTTTCCAATCCTTTCCTCTGAAAACTGCAAGCTTTGGCATCATTTATGAGGTAGCTTAGTTCTGGCACATGGACAAGTCCTCAGAGCAAAAGGATTTATCCTGTTCAGGTTAGAAATGACAGTAACCTTGAATTTGACTCATGTTATTTGCCTTCTTATCTACTCTCTTTCTCCTTTCCATCCTTTGAGACTCTTAATCTCTTTAGAAGACAGGATTATTTTACTTATTTTCTAGACATGTTCAAAAAAACCTTGTTGTGTAGTTTTAATCTACTCACTAAATGTACAGTCAACAGCAATCTTTTTGTTGGCTTAATGCAATCCAAAGACCACTGGGAAAAAAAAAAAAAAAGCCCTCAAATATATCATTCAGAGATATTATTCTACTTGTAAGCAGCAAGCAAGCACATCATTCCAGGTGCAGAGCTTGCCAACAGAAGTCCTACACAAGCAGGTTTCTTTGTTTTCCTTCTATCTCCTGTTTACAGGACTGCTGACCCAAAATGCTGGGTACCAATGTTTTGTCCTAACACACATCACAAAAGTCAGCCAAATTGAAATTCTGATCAGTTTTGCTATTCTGAAATCGCTATCGTCTTTGTCAGTATATTGCATAGGAAATCAACTCAGATAATTGCAGCTGGAATGGAAAAAAGGAGATATGCAATCCAGTTGCACAGGATGTGCACTGTTAAAATGAAGGGTTAGACCATTCTTCCCCTGGAACAGAGCAGTTCACTCAAAAGTGGCTACAAAGATCAAATTACCAGGGTGGAAACAGTTGGTTTGGGGTCTCTCCATTGAATGATTTGGTTGAGCTTCCTGTCCCCTTAAAAAAAAAGAGCTGGGCCAGAATTCTCAAAGACACATCTGTTTTTTTCCCACTCAAATTAAAACTAGATGCCACTTCAAAGCTTCCCTCGTGCCCTTTCTCTGTAGCCTTTATTTATGTGTTCCTCAGTGCTAAGACCTTGTCATTTGCTTTTTGTCAATGTGGCCATCAAAGCAAAGGCTGACTACAAACAAAATCACAAACCAGGACACAACTCTTAAGAGGCCTCCACATCTTTAATTTAGAAACACTGCTCCTTTTGACAAATGAGCACTGAAGAACACATTTCAGAAGAATGCTACACCACATATCTGCTTCCTAACATTTATTCTACGTCTCAAGATTTACAAACTGGCAATCTAATCTCTATTACGGATACACACAATCCCTATATATCACAAATATACTCAGAGGTATTTCTTATGAGAAGCAGTTTTATGCATTTGTCATGACAAAATACTTTAAAGATGACAAATAAGGTAAGAAGACCAAGATTTACCAGAGCAATAAAGTCATTCTCTCTGCATTAAAACTGAATTTTTGCACTGATATTTAATAGTAAGGTTCAACAGGAAACAAACATAAGACGAGTCTAGGCCAGTTTTGTTCGGCTTCTGTGAAGTCCTTCATTCCTCAATGAAGGAATGGGGGTGAATCAAATCAGCCATTCCTACCTTGTGTGCTGGCTTTGTAGCATAAGAATGTCTCATTTCTAACAGGTTACCTAACGAAGAGCTGTCTGAACTTGGAAAAAATTTAAGTAAATGCAGTCCCTACACAGCTGCAAGCAAGGATGTGGTCTGTGGCTATACTGACACTTCCATTTCACTAAATCTGTAACGCCACATTTTACAGTAAACAGCAAATGCAAGCACTTTTCTGCCAGGGCTATCATACCCTAGAATTATGAGCTTTTTTTCAATTAAGGTTTTTAAACAGCAAGTTTGGCAACAGGGCTGCATGGCTCCACGAGGAAACATCTGAGTATGGTAACTTTAACATCAGGGAGTCCCAGCAAAAGGGGGGCAAAGAGACAGCCAGTCCCAAAGTGCTGACAGACCTGAAACACGTCCCATACGCTGCTAAGAACAAAGTGTTTCCGACCCTGTGTGTGTGCACACGCTTGGGAAGGTGCAGACAAAATTCTACTCATTTTCTTGGCAGACAATGTAACACCTAAACTGTAGTTACTGCTGCCACCATTTTTTTTCTGGGCTGCTCCGAGTTTACTTTTTCAGGCAACCTGCCAGTTCTGTAGACCTTCCTTTTAAGTCCTCCTCAGTTACAGGTATAGCAGCTTTGATATCTTTGCTGCTGCTGTAGTGAAAAGCATTTGGACATTTCTATATAACTGACTGTGCTCCAGCTTTTAATTTATTTTTATTTTCCAAAAGATAAAGCACTGCTGCCCCAAAATTATAAACCTTTCTCTCAATGGGACCATTCTAAATCCACATTCATATTCCAGTGAAAATATTCATATGAAAACAGCTTTTTCTCACTTGAGCAGATATGATTAACATGCTCTCATGACATATTTCCAACGTAAAACTAAGTTTACATAAGCAAGAGCAAACATTAAAAAAACCCAACTCTTTCAAAATGCTAGGATGAAATACTTGCTAAAATACCACACGCTCTATTACAGATTGAGAAGGTTTTAATAAAGGACTCCTCTTTCTAATCAAACACTCCACTGTCAGAAAAGTTACTGTTTTCAGGGTTCCCAGAACTTTGTGGGACGTGTCTTTCGTTCTGTAGGTAACCTATCTGGGAATCTGTAAGATACTGAGACTCAGTAACGGCCACAAAGCCACTGTGTAATTTGTGAGATGTACCTGCCACGTGTCATCAATTCATGTAATATTCCACTACATTTTAAGCCCTGGGCACAGGGACTAGTACAGTACCTTGGTAGTAGCACTGCAGATGAAGAAAATTTTAAATCCTGTATTACTCTGTAGTAAAAATGACTAACACACTGTTTGCTATCTGAGGTTAAGTTTAGGAAAAGAGTGAAGTGGGTGTTAGAAGGCAGAACTGTCTATAAGCCTCAGACCTGAAATCCAAGGATCCTTCAATGGTTAACAACCTGGAGAGATTCCAAGAACTAGAGTAAGGTAACAATTCTGAAGGGAAACCCCACAATGTGTTCTCTAAAGAGAAACAGGAATTGGAGCAGAAGGGTTCAGCAGGTGCTTTGTGGACCAGAAGCATCACTGGATTCCCCAATCTGGCTGCTGCTGTCTCTTCCTGTTGATGACAGCCACTCACTATCATCTCCGAGAGGTCACGGAGAGGTGCCCGAGGACTGGGAGGAAGCAAATGTCACCCTCCTCTACTCAGCCCTGCTGAGGCCATACCTGGAGTGCTGTGTCCAGTTCTGGGCTCCTCAGGACAAAAGAGACATGGAGCTCCTGGAGCAGACCCAACGAGGGCTTTGGAGATGGTGGGGGACAGGAGCATCTCCCTTAGGGGGAAAGGCTGAGGGAGCTGGGGCTGTTCAGCCCTGACAAGAGATGGCTGAGAAGGGACCTCATCCCTCTCTGTCCCTGTCTTCAGGGAGGGCTCAGGCCATGGACTGTGAGGCCCAGTGTCGTGGGTTTCAGTGCAGGATGTGCCCAGCAGTTGTGCTCTGTCAGCATCCCTTGAAACCGGGTGGGGGTGGGGTGATCCTCTGACAATGGGCCAGTGGTTAAAAACCAGCTGGGGCAGTTTCCTTCATCTCTTCCACAGCCCATCCTGTCCAGAGAGATATCTTCTGCTAATGGGCCACTGATTCTCACTTCATGACTGATAAAACCACATCATCCCATTGGGAGATGCTCCAGCCAGGGGGAGGAACCAAGCATTTTCCTACCTGGATAAAAATCTGAGATTTGGAACACCAAGCAGCCTTTTCTCCACTGGATTCCCAGAGGAAGACCAGGCCCATCTACACCACCACTGGATTTTCAGAGAAAACGACACCCTTTCTCCAGGATCACTGCTCCAACAGAGCCACATCTGCCACTCCAGAAGCACTGCAGCCACCATTGAATGGCACTGCCACCAACACCCTGAGCCACAGGGTGTCAAGCTGTATTCTGACTCTGTCAGGGGTTTTTGTTGTTTGTATTACTGCATTTTTATTTTAATTCTCCTAATAAAGAACTCTTATTCCTATCCCCATATCTTTGCCTGAGAGTCCCCCTCAATTTCAAAATTATAATAATTTGGAGGGAGGGGGTTTACATTCTCCATTCCAAGGGAGGCTCCTGCCTTTCCTTAGCAGAACCTGTCACTCAAACCAAGACACCCAGCAATGACAGGACAAGAGGATCAAGCAGGAACTGATGCCCAGGTTCCACCTGAACACGAGGAAGAACTTCATCCCTGTGGACTGTGCAGCCCAAGAACTGAACAGATTGCCCAGAGAGGTCATCTTCCTCTCTGGAGATATCCCAGAACCATCTGGACACAATGCTGTGCTGTGCTCTGGGATGGCCCTGCCTGAGCAGGGCGATGAGACCGGATGAGCACTGTGGTGCCTTCCAACCTGACCCAGTCTGGCATTCTGTGAGGACTGACAGCAGATGTCTGACCATTTTGCAAAATCTTGCTTCCCTGATGCAGGAGGGACACTGCAGCTTCTCCTGAAGAGGTAGAAAGGGTAGAAGTAGTAAAAGCTAACTTGTAGAGAGGGCAACAAAAAGCTGCATTCAATTTAAAAAAAAAAACCACAAAACTAAAAACAAACAAACAAAAAAACCCCAAAGAAACGAACAAAAATCCCCCCAAAACAAGAAACCAAACAAAAAATGTCTGTTCCAAAACAAAGAAAATCTTCGCTGCTGCAGTTAGACCACTCAGATTAGCACACTAATAAATTGGGACATTTCATTAATACGGGTCAACTAGAAACCACTAATTGATATTTTCTTACACACACAGTATTAGAGATTTTCAGAACAAGAAATAAACCTGACTTGAGATTACAAGGGACAAATGAACATTGATTGCATGAGCCCAACTGTACAACACTACCAGAAGAAATTCATCACACCAAGTTAATTAGAGAGAATTCAGTTGTCTTAGCCACCCCCTCTACAACTACAAGCATCAAGTTCAGTAAAAACTTTTAGCAAATGATTTTATAGCTATTTACCAACCTTTACTGTTTTCAAAGCTCACTAGACAGAAAATGATCTGCACCACATAGCACTAAGCTCAGCTACGCAAGCCTCGGCCTTCCTGATTTATTAGAAGCCCAAGTGAGATGTGCTCTTGAGCAAGCGTTAGAA
Source organism: Tichodroma muraria (assembly GCA_013390105.1). NCBI lineage: Eukaryota > Metazoa > Chordata > Aves > Passeriformes > Sittidae > Tichodroma > Tichodroma muraria. The sequence goes on along the minus strand of WAAG01008354.1, from coordinate 30,646 downwards.
GTCAAAAGCAGGAATTCAAAAGGCAGTTCTGACTTATGCTTCCATTTCATTGTATGAAAATTAGAGGTATTTTACAAGAGAAAACAACTTTAATAGCAATTCCGCTTAGCAATTTTAACATATTTTTCAATAATTATATTTTGAAAAAAAAAAAAAAAAGATAAAGATACCTAAAAGAAACGAGAATGCAGACAATTTAAGCAATTTAATACTTATTGATGTGGGAACGGCTGTGCATTTGTTCAACAAACTCCTTCTACAGAACTGCAAAAAGTAAAGCTTCTGAATTTATTGAGTTACATATCCAATAGATATATAAAAATAGAAAAAAATGTATAATTTCAGTGAATTGCTACCTCAAATTCAACAGGCATTTGGTAAAACCACAGTGTTGCTTTGCAAATCTCTCTAAGCACATTTGGATCAAAAAACCAATATTCATTAACAGAAGTAGTTAAATACCTTATTTATCTTGAGTTTTCTACTTTGGTGACGTTTCTATCTTTCTCTTATCTGGTAGTATCTATCATTACTCAGGTTTGTTTGCTTTTTGGTTTTGTTTTTATCATTTTTTTTGGTATGAATGGTGGGTTGCTTTGGTTTTTTTTGTGCTTAGTGTTTTCTTAAGATTGTATAAATCACACCAATCCTTTAATCTCTTAGCCAAGGTTACACAGAAGTGTAACAATATTACACTGTCTCTAGACAGCTACACAACTTCCATTTCCTGATCACTTCAGATATCTGGGAATTGGCAGAGTCACCACACAATCACACCTCTGGTAAACAGCCATTTTTGTTAAATAAAACCACATTGTGATTAACTCAGCACAAATTTTAAAAGAAAACCATGCTTACCTAGAACTTATATCAGAATACATCAGGTCATAACTAGACCCTTCCTAAGCCTGCTGAGAGAGAAAGATGGTCTGGCAAACTTCTGCTAAGTCATTGTCATCTGGGAAGCGATTAGAAATCTTTCTTTCAGCAATCTGACAGAAGAAAGTAGCTGAACTCTTGGTGCACCCACTTGTCTATCAGTTGTAATTGTGGTACCTATTCAGACACATCCTGTATTTCAAGCCGTCTCCCCGAACAGATCCTATTTTGCAAGAAATAAGCACCGAGACTGAAATTTATAAAAATAATTATTTTATAAATGAACAGTCATCACTAAGGCTTTAATCACTGGCCTTCTTAAAGCCATTGTGAGGATTTAATTGAATAATCTTGGTGGTCCACTGACAGAGCATATGCAAATACGTGCAGCAGACCCCAGAGGATAATTAATTGAAGCTTACAGCATGTGTGGGCCTGTATTCATCTCAGACAAAGAGTACAAACTCTATTAAAAATATTCATTGCCTGTGACGTGAAGTTCAAGCGCAGAGACATATGGGGTACAAAGTGTGGCACTGAACTGGAACACTGAACGTGTCACTTGTCATCTCCAAGGTCCAAGGGAACAGCTGAGCCTCGCTTAGCTCTCCTTTCTTTCAGTTAATTTGGGTGAAGTTTCAGGAGCTGATGATTTCATAAAAATAATAATATTATTGCCTTAGAAGAATAGCAGCAAGTTCAACAAATCTCCAAAAGATTAAAACATCAGCAACAAATAAAACTCGTTTGGGATTTGTTTGACATCACAAGTAGATCGAAAATTATCTCAGGAACTTCTCTGAACTCTCACATCCTTTAAAATAGACCCTACGTTGTATTCCTGAAACATCCACACCTAATGTTCATTTGCTCCTAAACCAGACTAACGATCCTGGTGCAGACAGAATGTGTTTTAGTTTAGAGGTGTGGACGCCGATAAGGCTTGTGGGGAAACTTCGAGAACTGATCTAACTTTAGAGAGGCCACAAATCCCTTCTTTTATTTCATTTTAAATTCATCATTGCCTATTATTCACCCTGTTAACTTCAAGTATTCATAAAAAGTAGGCAGGCCTCGATGCTTCAGCAACTACTGCTCCTCAGGAAAAGCATCCTTACAGTACCCACAGAAAAATACCAGAGAGTATCGTACTTTGAAGGGGTGCTCTCACAGCTTCACCTTAAAACATCAGGCAGAGAACGTCAGCCCAGATGGACCCCCCTTGTGACCTAGTGATGGCTCACTGCTGCTGTGGCGAGCTTAGCTCTGACTGACAGAGTTGAGTGAGCGTGCTCATTAATTGGTGCTAGCACCCGTCAGCAGTGAGCAAACGCAGCCCTCTGCAGCGCTGGACTCCACGCCGCTCAACGCCGCTAACCTACGGCAGCAGCCACGCCTTGACCAAAGAGCAGTGATCAAAGAGCAGTGCAAAGCCACAGTTTGCCTGTGCAGCAAGAGAAGGGCCGAGAAAGGTGACACAGAAACAGGCGCAGCCAAACTACACCTGAAACTGGAGACTGGTGCCCTCTCTCTGCTACCAGGCCCGAAATGGAACACTGGGAGCATTTATCCAAGAGTATCCCGTGCTGCATCCACAGCAGCACGGCCAGCAGCTTGAGGGAGGTGATTGTGCCCCTCTACTCTGCTCTGCCACCGAGCTGGCCAGAGGGATGGAGCACCTCTCCTACGAGGAAAGGCTGGGAGAATCGGGACTGTCCAGCCTGGAAGAGAGGCTGGGGGACCCAGCTGAGGCCTTCCAGTACCTGAAGGGAGCCTACAGGTGAGATGGAGACAGACTATTTCCAAGGGCCTGGAGGGAGTGGAGGGTAGGAGGGAATAGCCTCAAACTGACAGAGAGTGGGTTTAGACTGGATATTAGGGAGAAATTCTTCCTTGTGAGGGTGGCCAGGCCCTGGCACAGGTTGCCCAGAGAAGCTGTGGCTGCCCCACCCCTGGAAATGTCCAAGGCCAGTTTTGATGGAGCTCTCAGCAACCCGGTCTACTGGAAGGTGTCTCTGCCCATGGCATGGGGCTGGAATTCGATGATCTTTAAGGACCTTCCATTTCCACCTTCCAACCCAAACCATTCTGTGAATTTATGGTTTTACAATCCAGATGCACTGGTTTTAAAGAAAATGTCCAAGGTTAGGCAACAGTCAGATTCATACCAGTAAATGCAAAAAAAGCCAAATAACAAACCCCCTTTCAAATACAATCTTAGTTTGCTTTCTCTTGGCCTGTTATTATATGCATTATCAGAACTGGCAGGATCCTCCTTCTGTTAGGTCAGAATACACAGGAAAAAAGTTAGTTACATTATAGTAGTGTTAAACAAATGGTGCTAATACTTAAGATTCCTAGCTGTGCAGAATTCTTTCACATCACTCAAACACCTTCTCTCAAAATTATCTCAGAAATGTCAACTTAGTTAAAAAAAAACCATAGTAAAGAAAGTAGTTAAAAGGATGCTCCCATATACAAAATATCCACAATAAAAGTTATTTTGAAAAAATTATTTGATTTTCAGAACCAGTCTACCTAACACATAGGAAAAAAGCAAGTCAAACTGAATGCACTAAATCCAATTAAATTCTATTAAATCCTATTTCCTTAAGTAATGTTTTAGTTCTTCCCATCTCAATGCCAAGTTTCTTATAAAATAAATGAAAACCACAATTTAGACAGATGGTTGAAGAGGCAGCAATACCAATACTCACTATCAGGTAAGGAAGCAGAGCAGATGAAAAGTAACACTTTCCCTCTAATTAAAGTAATTTGGCCTTTTTAAATGAAGAAAAAAAAAATCTGTATAATGGGTAAACAAAAAATTAATTACATAAAGTGTTATTATTAATACCCTACACCAAAAAAATCCCCAGACTGCTTTTTAGAATGTGCTTCATGTATATGGTCAGGTGTTTTAAAAGGTGACTTGGCCAAAATAAGTCCCACAAGAGAAACAGCATTTAGGTAGCAGGATGTATCGTCATTCAATTTACCAGACGAAATTTTAGAACCCCATCTGATCAAGAGTTTACGTCTGCCACCCACTGCTTACATGCAGACTGTCAGTCACTTTGATGCCTGTTGGTCTCATATAATCAAACTGTTGGCTCTAGAAGTTCAGAAATTTCCATTTGACAAAAGTATTTCTTGGCTGCCTCCCCTCGTATTTTCACATCTTCGATTTCAACACCTACACAGATTGATCTGCATTATCCTTTTACTTCAGAAATGCAGAGGAACAACCACAGTTTATTTACTAAGTGAACTGTCAGCACATTT
>WAAG01008354.1:10112-25874 GCA_013390105.1 Tichodroma muraria | reverse complement strand
ACAATCCAGATGCACTGGTTTTAAAGAAAATGTCCAAGGTTAGGCAACAGTCAGATTCATACCAGTAAATGCAAAAAAAGCCAAATAACAAACCCCCTTTCAAATACAATCTTAGTTTGCTTTCTCTTGGCCTGTTATTATATGCATTATCAGAACTGGCAGGATCCTCCTTCTGTTAGGTCAGAATACACAGGAAAAAAGTTAGTTACATTATAGTAGTGTTAAACAAATGGTGCTAATACTTAAGATTCCTAGCTGTGCAGAATTCTTTCACATCACTCAAACACCTTCTCTCAAAATTATCTCAGAAATGTCAACTTAGTTAAAAAAAAACCATAGTAAAGAAAGTAGTTAAAAGGATGCTCCCATATACAAAATATCCACAATAAAAGTTATTTTGAAAAAATTATTTGATTTTCAGAACCAGTCTACCTAACACATAGGAAAAAAGCAAGTCAAACTGAATGCACTAAATCCAATTAAATCCTATTAAATCCTATTTCCTTAAGTAATGTTTTAGTTCTTCCCATCTCAATGCCAAGTTTCTTATAAAATAAATGAAAACCACAATTTAGACAGATGGTTGAAGAGGCAGCAATACCAATACTCACTATCAGGTAAGGAAGCAGAGCAGATGAAAAGTAACACTTTCCCTCTAATTAAAGTAATTTGGCCTTTTTAAATGAAGAAAAAAAAAATCTGTATAATGGGTAAACAAAAAATTAATTACATAAAGTGTTATTATTAATACCCTACACCAAAAAAATCCCCAGACTGCTTTTTAGAATGTGCTTCATGTATATGGTCAGGTGTTTTAAAAGGTGACTTGGCCAAAATAAGTCCCACAAGAGAAACAGCATTTAGGTAGCAGGATGTATCGTCATTCAATTTACCAGACGAAATTTTAGAACCCCATCTGATCAAGAGTTTACGTCTGCCACCCACTGCTTACATGCAGACTGTCAGTCACTTTGATGCCTGTTGGTCTCATATAATCAAACTGTTGGCTCTAGAAGTTCAGAAATTTCCATTTGACAAAAGTATTTCTTGGCTGCCTCCCCTCGTATTTTCACATCTTCGATTTCAACACCTACACAGATTGATCTGCATTATCCTTTTACTTCAGAAATGCAGAGGAACAACCACAGTTTATTTACTAAGTGAACTGTCAGCACATTTGACAGCTCTGCAGGAAAAATACCCAGCAAAAACCATTATAATTCAGTAGTCCCCTAGTTTTACATCCTGACTCTCACATCTGTATCCTTATCTCACAGTACAATGGAAATAACAATTAATATTTATTAAAGACTTTTGCTGACCCAGCAGCACACACTGCTTCAGCAAATGGCACACCAGGCTGTTCCTTCCGAGGTTAAACTGCAGCAGCAGAGACAACTACAGGACACCACCTCTTGAACAGACATGATGCCTCCAGTGACCTTGCCAGTGTTTTGTTCCATTAAATTCGTACCTCAGTGAGAGCCAGAATCTGGAAGTTGCTTTTCTTTCTCAGGTGTTATTTTTTTTACGCTCAGGGTACAGTAAAGTGACATGGAACTGGCTTTTTTGGCAACAGCTGACTATTGTGTGAGAACATCTTCAGCCTCAAGCAGGCAAAAGCAATGTATTTAATGTAAGAGCAGTTCATCTGTACCTGACATTTCTAAGAGTGTAACTATATGGTAACGAAAAAAATCCTGGTGGAGACTCAGTTCATTGAGAAACACCTTATGTGAAGTGAAAATCAGTTTATTTCATTTGTGTCAGAGCAAGGGGTCAGGGACAGAAGAACATCGGGATGGCAGACATCACACTCAACGTCACTTCACGTGATTTTAAAATGGCAAAGAAAACCCCAGAGAAAACCAGCCTTTGTATTGGGTGGGAACATTATTTTTTATCATCTTCTTTAGGAACTTAAGTTTTTCTTATGCTGAATTTGGCTTTGGAAACACTTTTAAAGCAGTAGTAAAATCATACCCAAAGAAGTCAATTTAACTGCTGGTTACCATATGGAGTATTACTCAGTTCTCCTCTTACCAGTAGAAAACATGAACATAAGGAAGAGATTTGCAAGGCAGGGAATATTCATATGAAGCCCAGAAGTGAAAACTCCTTCCCTCATTTTTTTTCTTTCTGGATTACACATTGTATCAGGAAAGCAGATTTTAGGCTACATTTCAAGACTATAAAACAGAGGATTTGTAAAGAAATATGTTTTTACAGTATCTCTCACCTTATAGACTCTTTGCAGAATCAGCAACTTTAGAGATGTTCCAGATCTATAAAGTAACTATGCTATGCAGAATTTTTACAGATCTCCAGCTACTCAATACAGTTCTACTTATTATGTACCTTCTGACATTCAATTGTTTCTGAATGGTTTTCTTCTGTGTGCCAAATCTCCTCACATTCTTTATGGGGATCCAACCTCTATATGGGTGTACTCCCTTTCCTAACTCCAAAGCATGGCAAGTTTTGAGATGTATTTATGACCAGCAGGTTTGGAGTAGCACAATACTTCAGAATTGGCACAAAGAGGCAAAAAACCAACACACCTGGTCATTCCTGGCTGAAAATACGAGTATTTATTTGTTTCTTTGCTTTAAACCCAGATTCCTGGTGCCCACTGAAGCTCCAGGCACCATGCAGCTCATGGAACAGGAATCACAGATATGTTTAACTCCTTATCAGCCTGTTTTTGTGTACCCTGCTCTGATGATGGTGGCAATGAAATCTCTAGAACAGGCTGTTGGCTAGAGCCGTATGGACAACAACGTTACTCTTTAATGGTAGACATCACAACAAAAGAGACACTTGAAGACAGAGCCTTTGAAGGTATTTTTGAATATTATTCTCCTCTTATGCCATTTGGATCTCATAAAGCAATGAATTTTAACAGCAGAAGGCTGGGAGGGAAAAAAAAAACAAAACCCGACATCAGTTCACCAGCAATTTCCCATTCTGCATGAAGAATGGGGACTAAAGTAAGATTTGCATGTTGAAAACAAACTGTCACTTGAATAACTCCTCCATGGAGTAGGAATTTAGGGAGTCTGACCGTACTGTTGCCTTGGCCTGGGAAGTTTCCCCATGCCTGCTGACTACATGGTGTGCTGACACTCAACCCGCTCCCGATCCATGCCTGCCTCAGGCAGGGACTCTGAGGATGCTCTGCCAATGACAAGTCAGCTAAAAACATTGGCCACGGTCTCCTCCCTCCTCATGCCCTTTTCCTGGAGATAATTATGGCAAAACCACCCAAACCAAACAATTCAGCCCACTTTATGCATTTTAAAGGAACAGAAAATGCACAAGCCAAAATACATATCGGTCAAACAACCTCATATAAAATTTATTTTCGCATTTGCTTGGAGAGTTCCAACACTGAAATGGCTGGCATTGCCCCATAACTAAAGTTTTTAACAGTTTAATGCCAAGCTAAAAGCTTGATTTCATAATATGTATGTTATAAAAGCAAACATGGTCTTCACAAAATAAGCGTTTTCAGTGTTTCGCAAAAAAGAACATTTTAGAAAGTGAAAACAGATCAATGTATGAGGCAAATAAAATGTTAAGTTCAAGCAATAAATCATTTCAATTCATCAGCTTTCCCAAAAGCAAGTATGAACAAGCTTGCCATGAATGTTGTTCGCATTTTTCCTCATTAGGCAGAAGGCATTTTGAGGTAAAGAATTTGTTCCGTGATCATGGCTCTAAACTACTTCACTGCTCAGGTGAAATCAGAAATTTGTCCCTTCATCTCTCCACCTCCCAAAATAAACACCACACTTTAAGCTTTTGAAAATTTTTGTCTGCATGACTGGTTTCACTTGTTTACTGCAAAAAATTTGTTCCTATGGCTAGATAAGGGAAACTGCAGATCACATAATGTTCACACCTGGCGTTCCAGAAGGGATCACATTATTCAGATAAAATAGGAGTTTCAATACCAGAAGAACCACATGTACCCCCCCTTTCACCAGTAAAATAGGCACACTGATACACCTGGCTCAGTTTAGAAGCAAAGCCAGAAGTTTTCTTTCCATGTTGCTCAGTGACACATAGCTTTAAACATATCAACATATTCCTCTTCTAGCTTGTATTAGGTAACCACACATTTAAATGAATATATACTGTAAGGTTTAAAACAACCTGCTCCTGTTTAAACTGCATCCTTTTCTCCTTTAAAAAACAACAACAAACAAACCCAAATCCTGCAGGAAAATGGGAAACTTATGAGCTAGAATATGACTCCTATGGGTTGAAAAACTGGAAAATTCTGGCTATCACCACACTTAGCTATGGCTCTATTCAGTTAACCAACAAACCCAGAAAACTTCATATTAGCAACCATGGATCAAGCTAACACATGCAGTTGGCATTTCTAGACCTATACTTAAGAAAGGCCCCCTCATTCCATTCCCTTTTCTTTACTGGAAAGAATTTAAGCACATTATTATGTGCTTAACTGATTAACTTAAAAGTATAGCTGCATGGGGTTTTTTGCTAAAGAAAAGCAGCAAATTAGAAGTTTGTGCACAATCCTAAATTCCTGTCAACAGAGCAGCACAACAGCTATTTGTGCCATTCAATCTATACTATTCCAAACCTAAAATGCTACCAGCACTTCATTTTTGTGCATAGCCCCTGTATTTATTTCCATCTAATAGTACATTCGATACATCAAAAAGCACAGCACACTAACCATCTTTGAAGACAGTTTGATAGAACTGCCTATAAAAACCTATTATGACTAAGCCCAAATCACACTAAAAAAACCCAACAGAACAAACCAGTGATAAAACTCGCATTAAAATTTAACTTATCAAGCTTTAAGGGAAAAAAAACAGGCACCAAGTAGGTAAGATAAACATCTCCCTACAATGAAACATTAAAATTGATCTAAATTCAACATTAGAATTTATTTGGGAACTATAATGACACAAAAAATAGTTCTTCTATTCACGACAACGGAATTTAAAAAGCATTTCCCACAGCTCATTGTTTTTAGTTCTGGGTTGGGAGCCAAACCACCTACATGAAGAGTCAGAGCTACAAAGGAGCTTCAATGCTAACAGTCATCTTCCAAATCACGTAAATCACAAATATTACATCAATTCTGCATCTGCAATGTATCATCACCACACTACTGTACCACAAGAATTGCCAGTTGATGCATTAATGAAATTACCCTAAGCACAGGTTTCTGGAAGCTGATGTATTACATCCAAGTAGACACCCACAGCTCTGATTCAGACCATCCAAATTCAGTCTGGAATTACTTCCTGATGAAAATCAATACCTAACTTTTACTGAGATGAGTTGCACCATTCCCCAGAATCTTCAAACAGATGAATAAGGCATTTTTGCATGTATTCATCCATCAAGACTTGTCATCCTTAAAGGAACACCAAAAGAAACCAAAACCAAAGTGACACAGCAAAACCCTAGGCTTCCCTGGCTAAATACCTCTCTGTAGGTAAGTGTGCTGTCATTTTCTATTTTATAAAAAATAAAAACCTTTCCAAAACTGGACTCTGACAAGGTTTCCAAATGTCACAGGGCTGCAGCACTTTTACAATTAGACTTCTAACTGCCAGGGAGGAGAAAAGACAGCATGTATTTTATATTTCTTCTACGATGAGAAAACAGTTACCATGAAGTGGAAACTGAAGTGTTCTTCAGTTATTTAAATCCTAAGCTATAACCAGATACTGTTTTGTGGGTTGGTTGGGGGTTCTTCCAAAATAATTTTTATGCTGACAGATTTTGCAGCTCAATATACAACATCCCTACAGAAATAAACATCTGGCTTTGCAGGTGATATACACACAGATATAAATACTGACTGGAAATGTACCTGGTTTTCTGTTTTGTGCCCTTCACCAGCACCTACAACCCACAAAATTTAAATTTGAAACCTGGCATCCAGTAACACTGCCATATGAGCTGTGTGTTAAAATCAGGTAGCTTACAAGTGGCTATTTGGAAAGTACTTCCCATTCTGCATTTCAGGCTAATTAATAAAATCTCAAATTCCTGCTACATTCAATCTCTGTGACATGATTCAGCAGACAAGCAAGTCTAAATGAAAATCTTGGAAGTCAGACACAGTTACAGTAAGTAATAAACACAACTTCTTCCTACAATTAGGTTTCTACTTAAAATCTTAACTTGAATGCTAAAAAAGTTGTATTCTGCTTTGCATATATTGTGAGCTCTTGGATGCTGGATTAAAAAATCTAAAAAAAAAAAGCATTTTTTCCAAAGTGGGAGGAATTGCTTTATGTCTTAGGAAAAACAGTCATTAAAATGTATAAGAATTACTCACCAGTCTCCAGAGACAATAATTCTTTACCACAAGCTTGACACACAAACAAGAAAACACACGTAAGGATGTGAGGGACGACCCTTTTCTCCTGGAAGCTGTTTCCCAATGAGTACTGCACAACCCTGACCCAGAGGAAAAGCAACTTAGCTGTCAGGAATGCTAGACTCTGAGAAAGCTGATGCCAGAGTGATGTCACTTATTCCTGAAATGTTACTGCAGCTCCAAACTATTGACTCCCTCCTACCAATAAAATCTCATCCTCCAGATGATGGAAAACAAAATGTTTAACAGGAGACAATAGCACAGATTTTAACAGAATAGCTTGAGCTTAGACAAACTGTTACAGTCAGAAAAAGTGGGAAAAGAAATAAACCACAAAACACAAAAAAGGCCCCAGATGTTACCTAAATATGCTCCTCTAATCACCTCTAACCTGCAAAGATTTTCTTTGTGGCAGCAATAGTCAGAAAACACTTCATGAGATGAAGGGGAAGAGCAAAGACTGGCACCACAGCACAGGGCATCTGTCTATAAAGCTCCAGCTAATTCAGCTGAGAAGTTCTTGGCCTGGCAGGGTGGCCCTCAGCCAGGTCACCTTCCTCCCTTTTCTGTCTTCTTTCTGCCCCAAGGTTTGCCCCACAATGGAAGCTCAATCCTCATGAAGAACTTGCCCAATTCCTTTGGGAAACATTTTTTTTTTTTTGGACGAAAAGAAAACAAAAATAATAACGAGCAAAAACCATAATGCTTGTGTGCTAAAATCAGGAACTTTCAATACTGAAATTGATGCATCCAAACTACTAATGCAGCATGACACTGTGAAGAACACCACAGACAGGAAAGAAATGAACACGACAGGCACTGCAGGAAATCTCTATACAGGGAAGAAAAAACAGGGACTAATACTTTGATTTAAAAATCTAAAGCAAGAAGGAGATGAAGAACATGAATAAATTATTTGGTACATAAAATTCACTTCTGCATGAGTAAAAAGCAGAGTTGTAGTTGAAGGGATGGCTGGGGTCTTCTACGAAATCCCAAATTTTAGACTAGAGCGCAGAGATCTTTCATATTAAAATCCTAAACATCAAAGATTATCTTCATGAATATTTTCAAATTAGCGTCACACACATCTTTAAATATGACAGCCCACAGATTTGCAACAGTCCTGAGCCAACACCATCCTAATTTAGAGCTGGTTAGGAACCAACGGGGGCACTGTGTGGGCAAGCACCGCCTTCAGTCAACTACACTGAGGGCAGTGCAAGCCTTTCTGCACAGAGAAAGCCTAGATTTTTGTACACTTACTGGTGAAAATATGTGAGCTAGAAAGAGACAAGTCTTGCAGAAAAAAAGATGCAAATTCACAAGATAAATCCCTACTTTTTAAAAAATGATCCTGCATGTGCAAGATGAGAAATTCTAAGGAATGCATAAAGTAACAAACTAGAGGGAACAGAGCCATCAAAGTAAAGAAATGGCAACTCAAGTTAAAACAACAGAAAAAAATCTTCTTGATAGGAAAGAATAAGGACTGGGAAAATACCCCAAAAGTGGCAGGCAGTCAGAAAAGGCTTAAAATGGAGATCAAAACCTGAGTTATTCCTCAATTTTCAGAGTGAACAGCATCAAAACCAGAAGCTAGGGTGGAGAAGGAACTACAAATAAATGCACAGTACAAGCTGCAGTGGGGGCCAGGAAGAAACTGGTTACAGAGAAGCAGCCAAGTGCAAAGCCAGGGCTGAGCCAGCACCCAGGACTCTCCTGCCAGAACCCAAGCCTGTCCAGAGCTAATGGGTGAGATCATCAAACCCTTCTGTGTCAGCAAGAGGCTGGCTTCAAAATCCACAAGTGCTAAACCCCGAAGGCAAGTGACCTGTTTTGAAAGAATTTCACCCATCGCACTTAGAATAGCAAAAATCTGGAGTGCAAAACCTGTGAAATGCTGTTTTCCAAAAAAGTATGGAACACGAGACTTGAGCCAAATATTAACAATGCAGAAATGAGTTGGAAAACATTAGAGTTTTACCATCAGTCATGTCTTTAGTGGTCAATATTAGAGACTGTGCCTCCTTTACTTGCTTGGCATATATAATTCACAATACTGATCCACTGCTTGAAATGAAGTTAGCAATCTTCTCCTCCTTGTTTTGATAACATAGGCTAAGTTTAATAGAAGCATTTAATCTCCTGTTAGTTCTGTGGCATTAAAGCCTCTCTTTGTAAGAGCTGTGCTATTTCCAGAGGAATCTAAATTTCATTAATAGCCTCCAGCCCTGAGTTCGGGGTTAAGATCTGATGAAGCATTAGCACATGACATTGGAAGACAAAGACCAAAGCAGCTGGGAGAGCAAAGAGCTACCAGTTTGTGAGACATGGTAGCCTACAAGAATGCAAGGGCTGATTTTGAAAGAGAAAATCTTAATATTTAATTACACCAACTTTCTCCTTTTGTCCAGGTTTCAATTTCATTTAAAAAATGGTTATTGCTGAAGGCCTTCAAACTGAGATTGCAGCCAGTGCTGAGGCACCGTAATTTTCAACAAAGAGCTTAGCTTCCTAAAAATGTAAAACAGCCAAGACTAATCCTAACAGTCTAAATCAGAGTAGGACAACAGGATACACTTTGTCACTGTTGAACTAGAGAATTATGGACGGTTCCACTTAATGTAATTTGCTATTTTCAAGAAGAAAAATTTGGGTTTTTTCAGCCAAACCAATACAAAGACAAAACAACATAATTGAGTCGAAGGAGCAGGGGAAAATAAAATTTCTCTGGGCACATATGTAAAGATAGCCACATGGCAATCTTACCTATATTCTCCACAGAATTTAGGGGTTTATGCTCACATCTAAGTTACTAAGATCTTTACTAAGTTATTTTAGTAAGGTCTTTGGACATCTGATTTAGGGAACATGCTTCTGATTAGTTCAACAGGCTGCCTTATGGACAGTCAGTGTAAATGCTGTAACATACAAAAACCTTAGGTCGAAAAGATGTCACACAGGAACGAGGCTCATGCAAAATTTCTTGGTCATCAAGTTCAGCCTCATGCTCAGAGCTAAATCCAGTGTCAGATGAGATTGCAAAAGCCCTTGTCCAGCTGAGTTTCAAAAATCTTCAAGAAAGACAAGAGGTTGAAGAGGCCTGGGTTTTTTACCATTATTACTTTAATCTGTTAGAATGGGCTTCATTGCAGTTTATGGCCATTGCTCTTTTTACAGTTCTGGAGAGAGTCTGCCTCATTTATAAAGTCCATGGAGTTAATGAAAGGCTGCAGTTAAGTCCCTCCTCTTGTAGCTCTTCAGGCTAAACACGTGAATCCCCTTCAGCCTCTTGTAGCACAGCATATGTCCTGGCCCTGTAGCCTGCTATCTTGGACTCACTACCGTTTGTCTCCCTCCCTCCCTCCCTCACACTGATGGGACCAAAACCAGACTGATTATTCCAGAAGAAATATTCCAAAGCAAGGAACTGATGGGAACAATCACCATTCTGCCCACGGCAGCTCAGCAGTTAACCTTCATCCCCATTACAGCACATCATCCCCTTGTCTCCCACGGCCACAGCCATTTTCCAGGGTGGTGCTGCTCCTCCACTGCACGCTCCTCTCTCTGCTCAGGCCTCCAGCTCCCCCAGGTCCCTGCGGGTGGCCCCTGCCCCTTGGCACACTCTGAGCTGTGGGAGCCTAAACGAGAGATGCAGGACTCCAGGCAGCTCTTCAAAAATGCTGTTCTTTGCATAGAAGAAGTTCCAGCAACCTCTGATCCTGGGTGCAGAGCCAGGCCTGTGAGCTGCCAGCTCCAGCCTAAAGGCATGCCTGAGGCCACTTTAGTTCTGGTTACAATGCATTAGATACTTCTCTTTGCTGAGCACCTTAATACACAACAACCAATCCATGCCTTTACTATTACCTATAGCCTATGCCAACTACTAGCATTACCACATTGATGTCACTACTATCCAATCACAAAAGGTTAGTATGTTACAGTTTAAGCTTGAAGTTGTTTTTCAGTTTTTCTTGCAGTGGAAAATTCTGAGACCTTTTTCCTCCTTGCTTCATTGGCATGTCTTGCTTGCCTAGGTATCTTTCTGCTTGGTAAAAACATCTTCTGTTTGAGGTGGGTCTATCCCTTGCTCTAAGTCATAAAAAACCCTTCTAACTAACATGCTCTTTGCCTTCTTAGTTATCCAGCAAGACTTGCTCAGCAGTCCTCACTTCCATTTAGACATCCATTATTCTTCTATATCAAAACGTGCTTCCATCTCTATTTTGGATTCTACATTCATAAATCTTTCTGCCAAGCATACACATCTGTGAGACTTTCTTGTCAAACTTTTATCCATCCCAACACTGAGCCCTCCTCCCAAGGGTGCTGTTACCCAGGGACCTGCTGATGGCACGTTCCCCTTGACCTGCTGATTGGTGTCAAAACAGTTCCACTCCAGCAGCAACTCCAGGAAGGACTCCCTGCAAACAGCCACTGATTTGAAACTTCAAACTATCGATTGCTCAGGTGCAATCAATTCTTCACCACTCATCCAATCCACGCCCCACACTCAGACACAGAGGTTCCACATGAAGGCACATCAAAAGCCTTGCTGCATGTAAGCAGTCACCGTTTTCTCCCTCAGTTGCAGAGGCAGTCACTGTAGGGGGGAGCCAGGTTTGTCAGACAAGATTTTTCCTTGATACATCCATGCTGGCTGTTTCCAATTACCTTCCATTCTTTCACATTACTAGAAACAGTTTAAATGAGAACTTGCTCTTTAATATTCTCAGGGAAAGAGGTGAAGCTGACCAGTGTTTGGTTCCCTGGATTCTTTCTTGCCTTTTATTTTTTTTAACACAGTAATGTTTTGTCTTTTTCCAGTCATCAAGGGTTACCCATGTTGATGAAAATCACTCTTGTGGTGACATCTGTCAGCTCACTCAGCACCCTCAGCTGTTTATGTTCCTAGAATAAGAATCCATGGCTGTTTCAAGCATCAGTCGAAAAATAATTTTGAAGTGACTGTCATATTAAAAAAAAAACAAAAAACCCAACAAAAAGCAGCCTAGGAAGGGTAAGGGCCTTAAGGCAGCTTATATCTGTCAAAACAAAAAAAGAAGAGGTGGAACAACAAATGACCCCATAGGAAACACATCACTGGTCCAGGTTGCTGGGATGCTCCAGAATCTGCTGGGAGCTGCCATCTGATATTTCTGCTGTATCCACAACCCTGCTGTAAATCTATGACTGAGAGCACTGAAGTGTTACCCAAACATTTCTTTAAGCTTGCTCTGCTTAGTTTGAGCTCTATACACCATGAGCAGAAATGATAATGAATTTTAAAGCAGGAATTTTGACTGCTTGCTGTTGACAGTACAGACAGAACAAGTTTTCCCAAAGGGAAAGCCCAACCTTGGCTTGCAACTGGAATGTCTTGTTCTGTCCCAAACATCAAAGAAGTTCAAGACACGTAATGGAAACTGCATGCAGCATGAACATTGCCAGCCCAGCAACCTTAGCAGGCAAGGCAAGGGCTCAACAGCCCATGGGGCACTTTTTCCCAATTACAGTGACACACAAAGACAATGACAGAGAACCTTAAATGAGCCTGGGAATCACCAGTCAGCATTTAGTGCTGTAGTCTTTCTAGAATAACATGTTTATATACAGCCTTTGATTCTATGCTTTGAAAAGGAAAAGGAACAAAGTGAATGTTTCCTCCTTCCCAGTGCTTTCAGAGGAAGGGAACAGCATTTTTAGATTCACTGCTAAAAGACTAAGATTAAAGCAAACGTCTGCTTAAAGAATGCATAAATTTTGCAAACATATATAAATTTCTCAACTACAGCACCTTTTATTAAAGCAAACTGCACTCTCATGCTGCAGTTTGCCATTAGGCAACAGCTGAAACAAAATGTTTCAGGGAATTTTAGCTCACTGCTTAAGCCAACACCAGTCAGACCCTACTCTTCACTCAGTCCCAGAATGGTTTGGGTTGGAAGGGACTTAAAGATCACCTCGTTCCACCCCCTGCCATGGGCAGGGACACCTTCCACTGTCCCAGGTTGCTCCGAGCCCTGTCCAACCTGGCCTTGGACACTTTCATGGATGAAGCATTCACAGCTTCTCTGGGCAGCCTGTGCCAGTGCCTCCCCACCCTGACAGTACTGAATTTCTACCTGATACCCAACTAAGCCTGCCTTTAAAACCATGGCACTTACCCTGTCACTATCTGCCTGCATAAGCTCCTCTCCCTCCTTTTCCTAAGCCCCCTTAGTTCCTTCCCTTGCTTTCCTAACATGCACTTCATGTTTAATCCAGAATACAACTCTCCAGAAAAGAGCGATCACGAAACTTGATCATGTAGAGATTTTATTCACTGCAAACCAAATTTTCAAGCATGTGCCAGATATGAAGGACCCACAGTCTCCCACAACTCATCATTAAGGCCTGAATCTTCTGAGATGGAAGACAGACACTTATTCCATTCCCTGAAGCCTGTGACAGTCTTCTGCTCCCCCCAGTGGCAAAACCCCAAATATAAAGCACAAGGAGGCCACTGAAGCAGCATCACACTCATGCAGCACTGCTCTCACAGGTTCTTCAAACCCAAGATTTCCAGTATGCAAAGGATTTTTGTTCTACAAAAAATAAACAACAGTCTAAATTAACATTTATCTTGATTTGTGCAAGAAAAGCTTTTGAAATTGATAAATATAAAGCAGTTGAAAATGGAAACATTTTAAATTAATCTATAATCTTAAAGCAGACAGCAATTTTCTTGGGTTATGATAAAGGAAAAAAACATATTTAAAAATATGTAAAATATTTAAAAAATATTTTTGATGCAAGTATTAGTAGCAATCTTTTGTTTGAAAAAAGTCACAGAAAGCTGCTGCCACATAGACATCACTTGCCTACTCTTATCAGCCTCCTAATGTTTTCCTTCTCTTAAGCTTCAAAAAGTTTTTTAAAAAGTGAGCATAATAAGAATACTATTTCCTGAAAGATGAACCAAAAGAGTATTTAAAAAATAATTCTGACAGTGTAATTTGAGGATATATATCTTACCTACAGTAAATACTCTTCTATGTTCAAAGACTGACTGCAAAATGATGTTATTTGAAATATTGTTTTGCTTATATTAGTGGCACCTGTGATTACTTACCAGCTACCTTCAGTAAGGAATGGTAAGAAAATAGTAAAGAATGGTAAGAAAATAAGGGGCTTTTTTGTATTTCATGCACTGAGGTGAGACACTGAATCCACATTTGAAGGTCTGAAACATTAACACCAGACTTTAAACATTGTATGTTAAGAAAGCAAGTTACTGCATCTCACCAGTATAAACTAAACCCATTGCACACAAATATAACTTATAAAGCTACCCTAAAACTTAATTCTAAAATTTACCAGAGGTTTTATGCAGCCCAAAAGCTTTCCAAAATAGGTACTGAAAATCACCTATAGGCTGCGCTGCTTTTAAATATATTTAAATGTGCAATATTTACACAAAGTCAAAGCTATCTAACAGGTTAGAGAAGCCCCAAATGATGTTGCAGTTAAAATGGTTTAAACTGCACCTAAAGAACTTCTATCCTGGAGTTCTTCCTCTTATTTCCACAAACTGCTTCTAAAACAGAGGAATAACAGCCTGCTTATTTTTATGTTATTTCATTGTTATTTTTGCCTACTTCAAGTTTCTTAAGAGCCATTAAGTTAAAGCCCTTGGTGGTTCCAGCAGACATCACGTCCCTCGCTTATCCTGAGGAACTAAACAATGAACTCTTCACTGTCAGTGCAGTATGTGCTATCCACGTGGAGAAATGATGTCAGATGTTGATATCAGCATTACTACAAGCTGCACTGAAGCCAGCAAGGCAAGGTTTACACAAGGATCCTTCACTCCATCCATGGACCAAGCTGGAAATGGGTGACAAGCGAGAGCCATCGCTCAAACTGAAAGGCAGCACTGCCATTTGAGCCAGGAAAGCTGAAACCCACCTTGCTGAGTGGAAATTAGGTGTGTTCATCACACCAATGAGAAGACAAGGAGTTCTAGAGTCCAATAAAGGGAGTAAGACTTGTTCATTTCATTCTGTATTATTCTTCCTTTTTTCCTCTCCCTAAAAAGAAAGGTGCTAAATCGGTGAGATTGGCTGAAGTGGTCAAGAGAATTATATGGTTTAAAACCACCGAGTTCATGAGTTTTTGAACAGCTTTCTGAATTTAATTTCCATGCTTGTCTTTCAAATGTATTTTGCAGACTTTCCCTGATTAAGATGATTAAGATGATAGTGTGACAAGCAGCTTTCTAAGGATTCTTCTCCACTGTCCTTTAATGATTTTTCAAATGTTTATACCAGTGCATAGCAGCTGCTCAGCTTTACTGGCATGGTTTCTGTAAGTACATTCCAGTCAGGTCAGTCATTTTGATATCTCAAAAATAATCAGGATATCAAATATTCATTACTTGAGCTTGAGAAGACACATTTCCCCCAATAATTATAATAAGATTCACATTACAAATAGTTCAGCTCTTTGCAGAATGAATTCTGATGATTCACATCTACTGGATACTGCCTGTTAGAAAACATGAATTTAATGTTCTGACAGAAACAGAATTACTGATAACCATCTCCAGTGTCATAAGGATACACTCTGAAAAAACATCTAGCTAGAAGTTACAAGCTTCTCTATTCTACACATTGGGGTAGTTGTTTCTAACATAGATAACGTGCCAAAGTTATTTATCAATAACTTCAAACATGTAAGTTATAATTCTGCCTCTAGAGCAAGGACTGTGATGTCAACAGAATCAGCAAAGGAATCTATTGTCTTCAACTAATTTATTTTCTAGATAAAGAGCAGCAGGGTCATACTGATTATTATTCCTTTTTACTGTAATTCTTCAATTAAAAAGATTTCTTCTATTTTTGTTTGATATGAGAAAGCTGCAGAGAAGTGGAAGTGCATTCACCAGTCACAGTGTCTACATTTTTATCAGTAAGAATGCTACTGGTGTGTGCATGAGGTCCCCCAAGTTAAAAGTAAAGAAAGTGTAGACTATTTGCAGACACTGAAATGCTTTTCAGTGAAAAAGGGTCCAGTGTTCAGTGTTCAAATTGTAAACTTTTCCTCTATGCCACAGAAACATCAGAGCTTTGCAGGAAACTATCTGGAAACATTTTAAAACTATTAATAATATTTTTCTTCTAATACTTTTCAAGGAAATGGCTGTACCATTTTCATTTAATCCTTCATATAAAACTACGGAGGTAACAAGAGACAAAAAAACTGAGCCTGGGAAGCCAAAGAGCTTTCTGGATCAGAAAGTCTAGAAGTGTTAGAAGAACTACAACATGGTTGTGGCTGGTGTAAAGCAGTGGCTAAAGTTACACACACAGGCATGGACACACCCCGTGCACTCC
>WAAG01008354.1:0-10035 GCA_013390105.1 Tichodroma muraria | reverse complement strand
TGCTCTACTAGACATGTCACGATAACATAAAATGAAGAAATTAAATAAATCTAATTCTGTTTAAGTCACACACTGATTAATACACTTAATAGTCCTGTCTTAATAAAATTGAAACTGTTCTTACTTGGTTCCAGCACAGACAAGGTAATGAAATAAAAAACTGTGTCCAATGGATGAAATTATCAATCTGAATCTATCCTGTGAATGTGAATCATTACAGGTCACAACGAGACAAGAACATCTTGGTGCTCAGGGCCCTGAGCTGATGAATTTAGGACTTTAACTTACTGTGTTACAAGGCAGTGCCACGGTAAGACACCAGAACTGACTGGACTGCAAGTCCACCGGAATTTCTAAATGGAATAACGCCAAGCTGATAGCGAAGGTACTGAAACCAATCCAGCTTCATGAGCAAGAACTTTCTCTGGGGCTATTTGGCTTTTCTTCCTGTGGGGCCAGGTGCAGCTCTGCACTGACATGACGTGCATTTCAGTGCCCGAGGTGTTTGACTGACAGTCATCATCAAGCTAATTGCATCAGGGATGTGCCCTTTGGCTTCACTTTCTGCTTCACCAGGCTTCCTCTATGATCCTGGTTAAGTAAACCTCTGTTTCCATTCCCAATTTGCACTATCACGATAGAAAATATTCTCCACCATTGAAACAACTAAATACAGCTGTGAGGAACTAATGCTGCAAGGGAAGGTTGTGGGGAACATCCTCAACCTATTCTGATCACTTAGAAATTAAATTCAGCTGCTCCTGCAGACGCACATCACATCCAGAACCACACTGTAGTTGGAGACACTTTCAGAGGCAGCACTAAAGAACTTATTTTGACAGCCTCAGTGTGAGGGCTACTAAGGATAGGTGTCTTGTCTTTGCCCATAGAGAGAACAAATGCACCGGGCAGAGTGGGCTGAAACAGATGGTATTACCAAAACTGGTGTTGTTTAAGTCATGCCTTTCATTCTCCGCTATGACAACCTTGATGGCTTGGGCTATTTTCTCCAGGAGGAAAAAAAAAAACAAAACAAACCAACAAAAAAAGTCATCCTATTTCTCAGAACATTAACAAAAAGAAATAAAAGGTCTAACATGAATTGCCCAGGCAAGGTACAGTGTCTTGTATCAGACAGATTTCTGTTGAGTAAAATTGTCAGGACTTGTATTGATACGCTGCGTTTTAATGACAGCCCTGAAAACCTTTTTACATTTCTTGTTTCTCAGGGCATTTTTTCTCCTCCAAAACCTCCATCATATGCTGAACCCATCTTGTCAAAAAGAAACGTCCATTGAAAATAATGAAATAAAGCCATTTTGCTGGTTTTTGTTTTTATATTAATGGATCACACTTAAAGGGACCTCAAAGCTCCATAGCAAATGCTGTTCCATGAAAACTTTGCAGGTCTTTCCACTAAAGATGTTACTCAGTGTTGTCACCAAACAAGGTTTTCACTGATTAAAAGGTTTTCATTCAGTTGCCCATATGCTAATGTTCATGTAAATGACAGATTTTCTACCAAGATGGTTATGTTATGATACCTATGTAATTGCCTGGAAAAAATCCCTGTACACATTATTATAGATATTATGGCAAAAGAGGGAAAGGGACCATCTGAAATAGAAAGACAGCCAAATTTGGGAATAAACTTTAAAGACTGAAAATACTGAAATGCTGATTAAGTTAATAATTTCCATACAACCAGGGAAATATAAAATATGGAAACCTTCTGATATTTGAGGGTTTTGGGCAAGATACAAATTGCACAAAAGTCCTTTCAAGCAGTCTGAATTACATAATAATTAACATTTCCTTTCTTTTTTCCTCAGTGGTCATACTTTGAAGGAGCATCAAATTTTGACTGGCTTGGAAAAAACTAAGTCACTGTATGATACATGCTCCCATTAAATTCAGATTAACTTAAGGAAAGCACAAAGCAACTCCAGTTTTCTTATAGCCACTGACATGTTTAAATACTAAAGCATTGTCTCCTCTACCACAGCACTGAAATGTGCATAAGACTGAATATCCTGAAAACATTTTAAAATATGGAAGCATGCATAAACATAAGGAAAGTGATGTTGTACTGAAAACACATTAAAAAATTCAAGCTTATGTATCATTTTGAGAAACAGTCCTGTATTTTTTTTTCTTTTTGTTTCTCCCCCTTTACTCTTCCCAATGTTCTTGGATGGGATGGAAATTCTGATCTAAAAAATAAATGTTTTACTTACTTTTTTACTTAAAGTTCAAAACAATCCCTTTATATAAAATCATTTGCTAAATTTTCACAGACAGATATTCCCAATAAATACCTATTCACTATTGAATTGCAGTGATCTAATGTATTCATGGCAAAAGTCTGCCAAAATTCACAGGACTGTATTTAATACCCATTTTAAACCTCAGTGTAGTAAAAAAGCAGACAATATTTAGCTCATTCAGCAAGGACTTAGCCAGCTCATTATTTCCACTCTCTTGGTACAAAAAAATCCCTTTTTTTTTTTAAATAACACAATCCCAAATGTTTTAGGTTTTCACCTCAATTTATACTAGACACATACAGAAAGAGCTACTAATGCCTTCTTTACTTTTCCATAAAATCTCAGCCTCGATTAGACATGGCTGACATTAGAGCCGACTATTTTAAATGAGCACGGGTCTACATTTTCCTTTTCACTTGGAAAAGTAAATTTAGCTCATGCTTGTGAAACGTAGCTCCACTCCTTCCTCCACTTTATGAAAAAAAGAAACTAATAAATGGCAGTATCAGATTGTAGCTAACTGTCTAAAATAGGTCAAGATCTGATGCAGAATGCTGACAAGGTTTTTAGACACAACCTTCAGCCTAAAATTGTCACAGGCTCTCCATCTGGCACACCAACTGAGTATGTGCAATTGTCAGCAGTAGTAAAATCTCATATTTAGAACACAATGTGAATGGAAAAAGACTGACCCTTCGCTGCCCAAAAGATTTTAATAATTCAAAAAACAACTGGCAGGCAGCTGAAGTGATACATATAGAAAGGTATCCCTTCACCCCACACCCTTAACTGATTTTTTTCTCCTGTACAAGCAATTATATTTATGGAAATTTAAGCAAAAAGTTTATTTAAACATTATTTCAGCAGAGGTGCTCCCTCAAAAGGACTAAATCCACCACCTCATTCTCACTGATGAACAAGTACCACACAAGTCAGTGATATTTTATTCATATGAAAAACAAAATTAATTTTTTCATCCTCTTCAAAAAAATAACAACAGGTTGAATTACATGCCTTACATTTTCAGTCACATGAGTGAGTTCCTTGAGTTCCTTCCAGAGACCTCCAGTTACTGAAAATCAGAACATCTACACAGCACAGTCCTAAGAACACTAACCTTTCACTCTGGTATTTTATTGCAAGTTACCACATATCGATCCACAATAAAATATAAGAAAATCCTGATGATGGTTGACATGTCTAAAATGACTGAATAATAACATTCCTTAACATGGAAAAACATCATTTTATTCAATTTCAGATCTCAATTCAGTGCAATTTAAATGTATTTTGAATAATCTTGTTCATCCAGCAGCCCTTACACATTCACCTCCCTCTTTGCATGTATATATATGTATATATATGCACACACACATCCAGAAATATAAAGAAATCAATAAAACTAATGCAGAGTAAAACTGCAGCAAAACAAAAGGCAACATATTGTTGTCAAGTTTTCTGAATTCTCAAAATAACCTCTTTATGCACAGCCACCATTAAGACCATAAACACAAGGTAGATTTTTTTCCAAAACTGCATGGTGCTCCAAAGTGGACTTGCATGTTAAATGCAATGGACACAGATGAGAGGAGCTCTGCAGAGGAGACAGTATCTTACCTACAAAATTCAGTTAACCTTTGTAACAGTAATGTAAGAATTTAGCTTTTTGGAAAAGTAACCAGAGTCAGCACTTACTTCAAAGGAAAGAATAAACATTTTCCTGAATAGTAAAAGAGACAGGATCAAGGTTATAAAAATAACTTGAGATGTTTAACGTTTGCAAATTTCTGCTTTCCTTTAGACTAAAACCCGTTCCTTTACAAAGCCTGTGAAGTACAGCTTCCTGAGAGGTTTGAAGTTCTCTAGGAGTGCTGTGTGAGCAGCAGTTGTCCTGTGGTCAGTCCGTGTAGCTTCGTACCATCCTCCAGATCCCTGTGAGACGCGGCTCCTGGCACCCGAAGGCACCGCCACTACGAAACAACACCTTCCAGTCGTGAGTGAAAACTCATAGAAATAACGTGCTTTGAAGGTAACAAAGCAGCACAGTGATTTATTCTGCTCAAAACAGGTCTGCAGTTACCCCTGGCTGCCCCTCTCTCATCATTTGTCAGAGCAGCAATCCAGATTCCCGCTCCGGCTGCCCAAGCGCAGCAGCTTTTCTGATGGGTTATGACAGCCCTTTGCCACCACAAGGCCTCCATTAACTGCATTATCCTCAGGCTTCAACAAAAATCTTCAACAATGATCTAAATGGGTGCAGGAGGGTGACTCCTGCACCCATTTAGATCATTGTCCCCAGAAAACTCGCGCTAGGGGGTCAAGTGAGCTCATGCTCAGGTACTCAAGACTCACGCACACCATCCTCTATCCCGGCCCTCTTCCAGCCAGGAGTGACAGAGTGATGATGAAGCTTAAGGGCTTATTGATTCTACTCCCATAAATCAGGTCAGCTGGAATCATAACAGGGGTTGTGTTTGGCAAGAATCTCTTTGTCAGACTCAGCAAATTCACTGACAAGCAGCCGTTCCCATTGTAATTCAAATCTTTTATCCGAAAGACTAAAGTTTATATCCACAACCACAACAGGATAAAGGCTGTCCACTTGTAAAAAGAAGCTCCCCTCCCAACCCCAAAATATTTGTGAATGCATAAAAGAGCATTCACAAATATGCATTTTAGAAGCTCCAGTCTCAATCCAGTGATGAACTGTGTCACACCGAAACCTTAAAACACACATGAAGCTCAGTCATGATATCAAATCATCTATATTCACCCACAGGTATGTGAAATCAGGAAACAACTTTTTTTGGGGAATGGAAGTGGATGGTGTCAGTTCATCAATTCACTCCCCGCTTTTTACAACCCCAGTTTAGAGGTTTTAAAAATATATTGTCAACTGATTTTTTGCTGCAAGTTAAATGCCTTGCATTAAAGAATTTAAAAGTTATAATTTGCAGGTGTTCTTGGAGGAAAACAAGATTTTAAATCAAGTCCAAGAACTAAGCCTTGATAATACTTCAAATCATAAATCCCGCCTTCCCCACTGTTAATTAGAAGTTAATTAAATCCTAAGCTGTACCAAGCATTCACCTTAACTACTACAGACTATAAATTTGTTCAGAAATTCCTACTATATCTTACCAAGGTGCCAAATCTGTCATAACAAAGAACTAGGAGATAACTTTTTCTATTCCTTAGTTGGTTAAAGAAGGAAATACATGCATAGCAGCAAAACTAACACAACACCTAACTTACCCGGTTTAGCAATGTGTCTTGAAACCAAGTACTGTAAATATCTTTCAGCATTGTCTTAAATAAAATTCTCTTTTGCAAGACTACTCAAGCTCCCTCTAAAATACGAGATGCATGAAATAATCCCGGTTTTAAACCAAAACTGGTTTAAAAGAACATAATGAAAAATGACTGAGAAGTGATGGTTGAAGAACTGTTGCTATATTTAGAATAGTTAGCCAATTTGAAGTCAGAGGAAAAAAAAAAATTGGGCCCATTTTTCGGCCCAGCCCAGCATTCCTGTTAAAAAAGCAATTCTTCTCCAGTAAAGAAATTAATACACGCATCCCAGAATTATTTCACTGAAGCGAAGGAGGGCAGAGCCGTTTCAAAGATACCATTATCAGAGAAGAGAGACAAGTGTGAAGCTCAGTTTTATCTGAGCTATCTAAAGGCATCAGAAGGGAAAAAGAGGATGAATATCAACTCACCAAAACCACTGGCGGTCTAACGGCAAGGCTCGTCTCACATCCGCGCTCGCTGGTTCCAAGAGGGATCGCGCGTGCACGGCCGGGAGGATGACAAAGGGGCATGCTGCGCTCTCCTGCGCCCCGCTTGAGTGACAGCTCTGCTCGCAGGGAACCGAGGCACACGCTGCAAAATCTCAAGCAGTGGGGACCTGAGAGAGCATGCTCAGTGCCTAATTTAAAATGGCCTGATGCTTCATCTCAGCAGGGGATGGCCTACTTCCAAACAATTTCAGAACTTTAAGTCAAATCTAAAATCATTAATTGGAATACGCAAAATTCAGCCACCAAGCAGCATTGATTTTTTTCTCTCTTTTCTGTTTTAAATCTGGGCTGATGCACAGATAATTATTTGCACTACTTCCCTGAAGGGCATCCTGAGGCTTAAACACTATCATCATGTGCTTCACTGTAATCACACGATGCCACTGTAATAGATTGAAAACCTTTTCAGGATAGGATATGATTTGAACACTCAGCAGCACAATTCATAAATCAGACAAAGACAACAGATCTGCTGAATAGTGTCCATATTGATTTAGGAATAATCCTGCTGATTTCTAGGCAGGGTTTTTTATTATTTATTAATTTATTTTTATTTTTTTTTTTAGGATGGAGGAGGGGGAGGCAAGACGAAAGGCTTGAGAACTGTCAAACAAGTGATGGCTTGAGAACAGTCTAGCAAATGATTTATGTTCCAGAGCCATTTGCCTCCACTTAAATTCTCTTTATACATAAAGAAACCACTTAGTTTCTTAATGAAACATGTATTTGGATATCAAAAGTCAGGTTATTCACATGCAAAAATCCTGTGTAGCAGATATTCAAACCTTTTTCCCTCAGGAGATTAACATCTTTTAATACACCCACAGACAGGTGGAACAGAGGTTTTCCGTGTTTTGGTTTTCTCTGTCTCACAGTCCTCTTTCTGTACTTATTGTATATTCATTTTTTTAAATGAATACACAAAGTTTTCCTCCTCTTGTGAGAAGAAAAAAGCTGCGCCTCAGGCACTTCTGGTTTTTTAAAATGCTTCCCTGCTTATCATTCAAGCTGAAAGCAGAGCCAGGCAGGCTACTTTATAAATGCTGTATTTTACAAGATGCTATATAGAAGAGCAGCACAGCCCTCCTCCTGGTCTGTACCACACCTGAGCATAAGAAAAAGATTTGGAATTAACTCTACTATCAAGTCTTCTAGCTCCAGTATGGCAGATATTGGTTAATACAATGGCTGGTAGAGAAGCAGGACATTATTCTTAAGCTTCACTAATGTCTACAAGTAACTTAAAAATTGGATTTTCCTATCTATCCAAAAATGCTTATATTTACTGCGAGGATCTGCAACTTCAGACTCAGAGTTTTGAAGTCCAAGACCTTCACTCTGCATTGCTATGCTTTAAAAATCCTCTCTACTAAGGTAATTATTTTAACATTAATCCTTGCCCTTTTCCTTTGAATTCGCACAAAATGAGAGGAAGTATTTTCATTCAGCAGTTCCTTCCAGCCATAAACCCAGAAGTCAAGGTGCACAACAGAGCTGTGGCATGGCTGAACCTGATTTCATGAACACACCAAAACGTCCCATTCCATATTCCAGAGACACACTATAAAAAGTAGTTTATTTATAGTCACGCTAAGTGCATTCACTTGATTTTTAACCACATAATACCTTGGTAGATAATTTTCTTACACCAAAACATACAAAAAGAATCCTTGTTACAACATCCGTCCACATTGCGAAATTCAGATGAATTCTGCAGTCTACCACTAGGTGATGAAAAGCCATCTTCTTGGTAAGAATTTCACTATTTCTTTGCCAGCTAGTGAGCACTTTAAAAAAAGAAGTGAAACAAGCACCAAACCATATTTCACATTTTTGCCTAGGCTTTTATTCTTTCATCATCTAACTTTTCATCATTTGCTTTGTTATTGCTCTATGAACTCACACATAGAATCAGACTGGTAAATCAAAATGTCTTTTTAAAATGCAAGGTGTCAGGGACATAAGAGTTGCCTCCTGAGTGAGAAATGTTTTGTCCTGGTTTCATTCTGAAAACAAAATAAATGAATAAATGCTATTGAAGAAAGATTACTTGTACAAATCTACAGCTACCTAATCAGTAGTTTGCAGTTTCTACATATAGAAGATGAGGAAGCGGAAAAAGAAGCTGCTAATAAAACCCATTAAAATTGAAGTAAACACTGTTCTCTTGTTTCAAGTTCATTCCCCTTCACTTCCCAAAATCCCATCAAGCTGAGCACAAATTATGAGAATTTTCTTTGAACTAGACAACAGTTTACAAGTTCAAAGGGTCTGCTCTGAAGTTAAATTTCTGTGGGTACATTCTCCCCTAAAAGACAAATTTTCATGGAATAAAACCCCAAAAAACCATCTGCACTTGTTGGACAAGTGCCCAACTTTACAGAAGCGTAAGGAAATTTTAGGACAATTTCGTTTTTTCTGTTGATAAATCTGTATTTTATTGTTTTAATGACCTACAAATTGTAGCCATGATAATAAAATGCAAGGGGGTTATGAGTAGCACATAAAGTCAAAATACTTTGATTCCACAACTAATGCAGAACACTTGGCAAAGCAGTCTCTTGCTGACCTTGAAAGGGTTCCTTTACAATGACATAAATTGGGGTTTCAAGATCTTGATAAGGAAGTTTTACAGTAAGTGAGTGTAAATTTGCCAATTTGCCATCTAATAAACATGTCTTGAAAGAAAAAAATAACTTAATAAGTAGGGAAATGCAGCCTGTACATAGGATTTCTCTAGAAAATAATTTTTCTGAACATGACAGAGCTGGGATTAAAATCAAACAGCCCTGGAAGCAGAAACACTTTTCTAGAGTTTCTGCACAGATAGCCAAACCAAAGTCTTGCTGCCACACAAAACACTCAAATCATGCCAGACCACTGTGTTTTAAGGACAGTGAGCCTCAGAGTGGTGCAGGAATACAATTAATTTCAGTAAACTCTCTGCAGACAGTTACAAGCTAAGTTAAAAAATATCTAATTACTGAAGTGGTGGTGGTGGTGGTTTTTTTCCTTTCTTTTAATATGTTTAACAAGAAACCAGGTGGCAAATACTTTGAACATCTTTCTTGCCACAACAGTTCACACACGAACAGCCCTGATCACCTGCTCTGAGAGCAGAGCAGTCCATTTTAATAACGTGGGGGTTCAGCAGTACATTTAAGTTAATTTTCAGTCTCAGTATCAAACTCACCACTCTTTCACAATGAAATACGATGCACTTTTAGGGTTATAACTGGACTTTATACAGATTTTATTAAGAACCTTATGCAACTGATGTCTTTAACTAAACGTGAGGAATTCTTCAGTAAATCACGTACAGCTGAGTTTCACAAGACTTTCTGCCATCCTAAAAAGAATTCCACAAGGATGTCTCTTACACACGAGCTCTTTCAGCTCTCTTCTCAGCCAAAGCAGCTTTCCTGAGTTTGGTTACTAGAAGTAATACCTCAAAAGATGTCTCTCTCAAACACCACATCCCAGATCTGTAAGAATTCTTCCATTTCTATATAAAGCTCAGCTACATTCTCTAGAAATGTATAGCAATTTAAAATCTGTTTGCCATTATGTTATTATCTCTTATCTATCAGCTGACCTATTCAAGTGGAAAGAACATTTTTCAAACAAAACGAAGAAAAAGGATACATCTGTGTCTAGACAACCACAAGGGAAAAATTACGCATGCGAAGTTCAAAAGATGAGTAATTTTTTTCTTATTTCTATAGTATAGTTTACTTGTTTCTATTCACAGCTTTGACTGTACTACATTTTTTCAGTGCTTCTGTTATGTAATGTATGTTCTCTCTTTTTTGTTATTTTTAAATTATTTTTGCACCTCACTTGAAAATATTGTCGTGGTTTACAGCTTTTTTTTCCATCCCATGTCATTTCTGCCTTCTTTAACTTTCTTTTCTCATATTTTCCCTGTTAACCCATGTCCTAATATCTTCAACACTGAGAAAAAT